>NW_019091478.1:233264-248854 GCF_001949145.1 Acanthaster planci | reverse complement strand
TCCTATTACCATGACCATGTTTGATTCAATAGGCCAGGAAGTATAACCCATTCTCGCTGTGAATGGTGTCTCCTCATACAGTTAACAACAAAATTTTTCACACCCCTTATAAATTTTAGGTTTTTGTGTGTTTTTCTAAAGAATGAAAGGTAAGCTGATAGTGTTTGGGCCATAGTTCAATACTTTTAGCTTTCGGGTAAAAATGACTAATGTCTTTGGTTTTACCTCATTTGCATAACAAAGAAAATGCCACATTGTTTAAATTCTGACATGTTCAGAATTATTCACACCCTTTACCTATAAGAGTTAATACACAGTTAATAGTCAATTACGAAGCCCTTCTTGATTACAGCACCCAGGCAGTTTTTGTACAGTTCATGAGGGTTTGGCTCCACGGGAATCTTGGCCCATTCTTCCTTGTCGAAAACCTCCAGCTCTTTCAGGGTGGAGGGCCTTCGGGCATGCATGCGCCTTGGACTTGAGGGTTTCCACATGTTTTTGATGGATTCGTATCTAGGCTTTGGCTTGGCCGTGGTAGCACCTCCACGTTGTTAATCCTGAACAATATCTCGACTGACTTTGCCGTGTGTTTAGGATCATTGTCCCGTTGGTACCATGTCCAGTTGGGGCCAAGATGGAGATTTTCTGCTTGAAATTGTCCTGCAGAATCTGGGTGCACTACTCCTTCTTCATAATTCCTTCCACTTTTAAGAGATTGTCAGGTTCACTTGCAGAGAAACAACCCCACAACTTCCAAACTTCACGTTCGGCACAGTGTTCTTTGGGTTGAATGTTTCTCCCTTCTTGCGCCAAACCAAGGAAACATCCCTGTGGCCAAACAGCCCCATTTTCATCTCGTCTGACCATAGAACTGATGACCAGAAACTTTGATCCTTGTCTCAGCGCCCTCTCGCAAATGCGAGTCGAGCTTTTCGATGCCTGTGAGTGAGGAGAGGGGTCTTTCTTGGACAAAGCCCATGTAGCCCTTCCTTGTGCAGTGTGCGGCGGATTGTCCGCATAGAAACCTTGATGATGCTCATCTTACCCAAGTTGTCTTGAAGTGCCTTGATTGTTGTTCTGGGGTTGGAAAGGGCCTCACGGCAAACTTTCCTAACCAGACGAGGATACACTTTTCGGCAAAGAGAGAGCCATTCCAATCTCCATGTGTCATTGGAACTCGGAAAGATAAGTCGGAGAGAATCAAAAAATACTCTGCCTCCACTTCTGAATGTAAAAATTCTTGCACCCAAGGAGCAGGTTGTATGTGTGGCATATATCTGGTGGAAATATAAAAGCTAAGCGAATGGGGTAGCATTGAATGTTTGCAGAGAAATTCATTTAATGTTCAGCTTTAATGCCGGAAGCATTATCATTCACAAAGTATGAACTGGCCTTCGACCTCTGTTGGATGGATTTCAACCCTCTCCGACAGGCCATTGACAGAAACGCGTTGAAGTGCTTCGGAGGGTAGCCTAAGCAGTTGAAAGAAGGGTAAAACTCGTTTAAACACGCGTGCGATAACGGAATTCCGCGCGGTCACAAATATAGAACATGTGGTTAGACTGGGGAAATGGCGCACTCCCTCGATAAACCATCGAGTTAAAAAAAACGAGTTATTTTTCCAATGATACCGCGTTGAGACTGTGCATTCTAGCCTATCTTGTTGGATATGATGTCACTGGCTGGCTGCTACATCGTTGTTGTGGAGTAGCATGAACATAACACCGACCGGGTTTCTGCTCATGTTGCGTAAGAAAGTACAATACCTGCTTTAGCGGCTTCTCTTTTGCATGTGTATAAAATTGACACACATGTATGTGTGCATTTAGTGCAACAGGCACAATTAATCTCTCAAACGATTCCCCGAGTCTTGATTTTTTTTCTTTTCTAGCAAGTATAAATGGCAAGCGAGTGGTCATCACCGGTGCTAGCACGGGTATAGGGGAGCAGATAGCCTACCAGTATGCCAGGCTTGGGGCGAGGGTTCTCATCACAGCACGCAGAGGCGTCGTGTTACAACAGGTAATGAGAACCGAGCCAGACCAAGAGATGGCGCAATTTTCCTAGCAACGGAGGCTCCTTTAGTCAGAAATGCACGTCTCTGGTTCACAAACGACTATGAAATGCACGCGTTACGGTCGCGTTGCTACCAGCAAAATGAACACCCCCGACCAACGTGTCTCTTTTCAACCGAGAAGGGGGTGCTTCTGCTCACGGCGAATTGAATATACAAACTCAACTTTATTAGGAAGGGGGAGGGACTAAACATTTGGGTGGAGGCTCACAAAGTTGAGCATGCGCTATTTCACATTTCGCCTGGAGAGGCCATGTGAACAAAGTACACGTATGTTCAGCATCCGGGTTTCACGTTTCCAACAAAGGAGGAGGGGCCTTTTATTTTTGTTTTTTATACACAAGGTGGGTGCCATTCTCTGTTTGAGTTTGTAGAATCCACAAGTGTTATGTCCCATTGATAGGCTATAAGAAACGTTTTGTTTAATGTTAACATACATGAATGTTTACAGAGTAAACAACACAGAACTTGGAAGTTCAAAAATCGCCGCACAGTTGCAAAAAGTTCCCCTAAACACAAAAATGTGTATTTAAATGTACCCATTTTTGAAAATAGAAACGATGAAAATAGGCCTAAAAACAAATGAACTGATGACGGAACTGATTGCAACAGCTCTCCAAAGAGGGCTTCGTGCTAGCTCACAATGAATACATAAAACCACAGGAAAAATCATGACAGACAGTGTGGGCGGTTCATGCGAAGCTATACCGCGCTCGTATAGGACGGTCATGTTGAACTCCGCTGCGCACACGCGCACACCTGATGGCGGCCATTCGAAAAATCACCACCAATCACGATCCGAACCTCAGAATGACACATTTCTGACCCAAGTTTTTTTTAATTAAAGCTACTTTTCATCAAAATGTACCAGAAAACCTTTTAAATGCAAACCCGGGGGACTAACTTGTCTGGAGGGAACAGAATAACTTAGAGGGGGACAAAATTAAAGGGTCCGGGGGACATTTCTACCAAGGTTACTGTGTCCGCTGGACAGTGTTACCGGGGACAAACTACACTGGTGGTCTCGGATAATGATCATGCGTCTGCAAATGACGCGAAAATACACTGACAGTATGAAGTATTAATTAAAGAAGTTTTGACTCATCAGTAGGCCTACTTTGTTTTCTGATGGATTGCTTGACCTTTTTGGGGGGGTCCACCTTATTTGCCTGAACATGAAAATAGGCAAATCTCGGCGGCCTTCGCGAAAAGAAGCAGGCGAGGACGCTCAACACGCATTCAAAGGTTTCTTTTTACTTTGCCTTAAAGGATAGTGGTCGGTTGTTTCACCTTAAATCGATCGATCGATTGAGGTGGATACGAATGTGTGTGAACTAGGATTGACTGGTACAACAAACCCCATGTTGGAGTGAATTGAATATTCACACGCCTAGTTTCAAAAGATCAACCGAGATGAAACAGATTGGTCAGCCAATATCTTAGGGGTAGATTCTACCCCCCCCCCCACTGCAAAGTCGTCAGACACCCCAGCTCTTTAGTATCAGAACGTGCATTGAGTTGCAAAAATAAGGCCAACTTGAAGTGACGCACGTGCATGACCCTTTATGTTTTTAGATGACCAGACCGGTGCTCTAATAAATCAGCTATGCGTTGTATACGTTTATACTGACATACAAAGATGCAATCAGTAACTTAGAGTGGCCCAAAGGTTGCTGCTCTGAGATTCCCTACCAAAGAATGCAGACTAAATCCCGTTCCTCTGTTCGTATGATCGTCTCCCTAGGTGGTTTCCAAGTGCAAAGAGCTAGGAGCCCAGGAGGCATTTTACCTTGCACTCGACATGAGCAAAGAGAACGACACCAGGAGGCTGATTGACGAGGCTAAGGCGAGGTTTGGTGGCCTGGACCATCTCATCCTGAACCACGTTGCCTACAGCTCAATGTCAGTGTGGTCGGGAGGGCTGGCTAAGTTAAGAAGTGTACGTGCACATCAAATGTAGGACGTTTCCATATTAATGAAGTCATCTTGCCTTGTAAAGCACCCATTTTTTGAAGTGCAGCTGCAATGCGTTTTTTTTAATCACATTTTTTTCTGCATCTCTATACTCTTCTTCAATGTATGAAAACTCTTTTACACTTCTATTTGGTTTAATGCATTAAAGAATACAATTTTTTCAACACCCAAATATATGCTTTCCTGGACAATGGAGGGCGCCGTTGGTGTGATGTCATCCAGGGAAGGCATAATTCTGTGCATAGGTTTTTCTATTAATCTATTAAAATTTTCAACCCAGAATTTACTTACCAAAACATTTCTAAGAAAGGGACTGATGCCTGGTCATTTCTTCACAGTTATGAAGTTTCCATGAATATGGAAATAACCATTGGCATAAAAACCAAAAAGATGATAACGGACCTTTGAAACATAGAGCAAAAGTTGAAAATAAGGTTAACTAAGACAGTTCTTTCAAAAGTCTCTTAAGGTTTTTTATTCACAACCGCACACCGTTCATTGTGTTCGACACTAGTTACTATACTGATCGTAAGACCAAGTCCTTCAAGGAAAATTATACGGTATTCTGCCAAAGATCCCCTTAAACAAAATAGAAACAAAATGTCCTTCTCTTTGTCCATAAACCTCTTGTTCATAGTCAATGGACGTCAACTTCCACGCTTACGTGAGCCTGGCAACATTTGCCACACCGATGTTAGCAGAGAGCAAGGGAAGTATCGGCATCGTCTCGTCTGGTGCAGGTGCTTGTGACTGCTTGGATTTTGAACTTTTAAACAGCCAGTGTTTTTGCTCGTTTGATGGTACAATGAAAAGAAAGACACCTTCCCCTAGATTATCACACTCGCCTTGTAAGCTTTTTGTGGTGCGACGATTTTGGAAAATCAGCAACGAATGTCGTAAACAGACCGCTGAATGTTTTTTAGTAAAGGAACCTTTGCATGCAGTTAAGACGACAAAAAGGCGTGATTGCGCAGGGGAGAGAGCGATTTTCACGGGGCAAAAAACGTGTCCTGGGATGGAAAATGCATTTTCCGCGAGAGTAGCTTTCCCAAAATACAAAAGTAGGTAATATCGGGATGAGGAGAGGCAAGCTATAGGTCACCAAACATTTTTTTTTAATGAAATCGAATTGCCCTCTCCACAATTTCACCAAAATCAAAACAGAAACCCAGCACATGATTGTTTCCCGATAACCAATATATCAGTGTTTTTACTTCAAGTTAATCGATTTTTCCACCCATCCACTTTGCGTTTTCGTACTAAACCTGATTTGCCTCATCAAACTTGACACATACGTCAACAATCAGCAAACGATGGTCTGTAAAGATTTTTGTCAAGATGACATCATCGAGTGTCAATTGAGGTCATTTTAAAGGTGAACTTTTCAGAAACCGATGTACAGAAATACGAACCCTATACTGGGTTTATACTAGACATTGACATAGACAGGGAAGTGTTACATTGAAAACTGAGGTAATGTCATGAAAAGTCATCGCTTGTCACGTGACTTCATGTCAAAGTTTCATTTTCAGACACCAATATCTACAAAAGTAAAGGTACGATTTGGTTTAAACTTGGTATATATGCACTTGGTGTTATAGATAAGAACTGAAAAAAGTTATGATTACGTCATCACATGTCAAGTGACGTCATGGTAAAAATACGCAAAGCTATTAATCCTTTGTAGTTCAAGTCGCATTGGGATGAAAACGTTGGAGATACTTATACAGGGACATATTAAAGGTGAAAAATGAAGTTATTTTTATTATGACGTCATCAATAGCCTTGTGACGTAAATTTAACGGGCATGTATCTAAGGCCTATACGTACACAACTACAGGTCCAATATGGTATTAACATTATCCATGTTGCCTCGGGAAATTGAAGTACCGTTGTGATGACATCATCATAGGCCTAAAGGGGAGCTTAGTGTATGTAATATCCAGAGAATTAAGGTCCGGTTTGTAAGGTGCTGTTCATAATTCGGTGTTATAGCTGTATTGACTTCATGACGTGTCAGGTCAAACATCCAAAAGAGCTCTTGTTTGTACACAAATTTTTTTTGTCCTTTTTTCTGTTGAAGTTGAAAAAGTTGTGCGTCGTGAGATTTTTCAGCAAGATTTATTTCGAAATATAATAAGAAATTCTGTGAAATAAGCAGCTTCGAGGCATTTTTGATCAGTTAAATCTAAACTTCAGGCAACCTATTTTTTATGACCATGGAAACAAGGATCGAAAGACGATTTTATTCTTATCTGGTTGAGATTAAGGGGCCAGGAAATTGCCTGAAATCAAAATCTTGCTGAAAAAGACCTCATGTTTCACAACACATCCTGAAGTAAAAGTTAGTGAAGCTCCCTACCTTGTTGGGCTATTCATCAGCACGTGCGTATCAATTGACTACATTTTTCCCTGAAGTCTTTCTTTTGTTCGATCAGGAAAAGTAAGTCTTCTGTTTGCAACAAATTACTGTCCAGCCAAGTTTGCCCTCCACGGATTTTTTGATACGCTACGACAAGAGTTCCAGCTGCAGAACATTGAAGTTTCTGTGACCATGTTTGTTCTCGGTAAGAGCCCAAATCATAAAGTCAGATGTACACCTGAGCCAATTTTGCTCGAAGGCCCCTCTTTCATTATTTTTTTTCAGCTGGGCACTTTTATGAAGCAGAAATCGGGTCATAAAGATTGAAACATGTCTTGGCAAAACGGAATGCTTTTTTTTTTAAATCGAACGTGTTTTTTTTAATCGAATGTATTTTTAAACGAATACCATTTTAAAAAGATCGTATTTTTTTACTTTTGGAATGCGTCTTTAAAAAACTTTTTAAATTTTAAAATTTTAAAGATGCCATACATGTTTTCTAGATTCGAATGAATTTTTAAAGAGCGGATGAATTTGTATAGACGGAACATATTTTCTAATTCGTGACGAGTGAAC
Organism: Acanthaster planci; assembly: GCF_001949145.1. Next base: position 241,868 of record NW_019091478.1, on the reverse strand, counting down.
ATGTTTTCCAAATTCGAATAAGATTGTACAAAAAATCCAACATTTTCTCGAGATTGAAACGAATTTTTATGGTCATTTTTTAATATTGGAATAAAATTGTTGACTCCGAATACATTTTAAATATTTGAACACTTTTCCCAACGAAAAGCTGTCATTCGGCGCACGCATTTTACCCGAAATCTCATTCCATTCCAATTGAGAAAGCATCCGAATTGAGAAAGTATCCAAATTTCTAAAGCATCCGCGTTTAAAAATATCCAATCTTTTTGACGGTGTTCAGCCCGAAGTTCCGAATCTTTTTGGACAATTCGGCTATATTTGATATGCGCATGCGCAGGCAAACTCCTACAGTGGTTCCCACTACCCTTTATTGGTTTAATTCCTTAATTCATTTTTCTTGTGCATTGTTAATTTTAAACAAATGTCGCTGTATTTCTCATTTGGAAGTCAAATCTCAAGTCGAAAACAAATTGCCCCTTAGTCTGATTCGAATCCAAGTCAGCATTTCCAGGCAATTAACGCCGACTCTTGGATAAAGTCTACTGAACTGACCTTGCTCCTCGGGTCTCTTTGTGTACAGGCGCAATCTCCACTCAGAATGCAATAGACAGTGTCAAGGGCATGGTTCGCACAAATGCCTACGTGACCATGCCCTCCGAGACCGCCTACCGCATCATGACGGGAACCGCCAACAGGGAACGCGAGGTCTACTATCCCTTGCACCAGACTCTGCTCGTGCTGCTCTTGAGGGACTCGGCCCCCCGCCTCCTGGAAGCACTGATGCAGGTCATGGTGAAACCTGAAGCCCGCGAGGAGCTGCTCAAGAATCCCAATCCTCTTTTAAAGAAAGACTGACCTGGTACTTAAAATACCTGCTCGCAAAGACAAGCTTTAGCCAAAAAAATGTCATCCAGTGTGTTTAGCTTTGACACTTTTGATTGGTGCAGAAATTCCTACATGTTGTATTTTCCGGTTGGTCATCCAAGGCAGTAACTTTTGGTTCCATTAGGGGAGGGTTACCCGAACCCTACATCAACAAGTCCGAAACAAAATCTCTGAAAACACAGCACAGCTTTCCATTAGTCAGTTGCCGATAAAAAGAAAAAGAATCGTTTTTTGCACATGAATGTCTTCAGAATGATTTCTGGTTACTTCTGATATCACGGAGTGTAGAGTAGCAAAACAGTGTACGAAGCATTTAGCCAGGGGTATCACACGATGCTAATGAGATTCGCGTAAGGATTCGGGTGCTCGGGCTCCAGCACTAGCCCTGAAATATCATTTTAAGTACCTCGTGGAACCTCAATTTCTGGAAACGATGTGGAGCTATTTGATAGGCCTTTTTGATGAATTCATTTGAAATTCGAAAAAAATGTCATTTTCAATACTTTTCCAAAATATTGCTGTCACTTATACATGTAATTCTGTCTTGACTGAAATCCACAAAAGTGTAATTGGTCAAACTTGCTTGATTTTCGTTGGCCCGTGCCTGTTACAAGTTACTTCTCCAAAGGTGTGGCCAAAAGTGGAATTTACATCACTCTATCTATAGGCTACGCGTGACTCCCCCTTGAGGAGGACTGATAGATTATATTGCGCATGGGTACGTAATGTACAGAACAGAGCTAAGAACAATGGTTCATATTGTGAAGGTCTTTGGATCTGCATACGTTTACTTTATTACGCACCTCGTGTGGGCATTACTTTCTATCCTTGCAGTTAAAAGAACTCGATGAAAATACTAACTTTTCACTCATACTTTTTCTCTTCCTTTTACTACGGATAATCCTAACTCCCAACAACGCCCCCTAATCTGTTTTCCAGAAAAGGGACTTATAATTCAGCGGCGGCCGGAACGATGTCAAAGTGTGTGGGGGGGGCAGTTGTCAGACCATCAGGTATCAGCCATTATATCCATGAAGCCCCACCCCATTATAGGCCCCGCAAAAAGTGTGTGTGGGGGGCATGCCCCGAGCCGAAAAAGTGGGGGTGGGGTGGGCTCTGGCCCCCTTTTCCGCTTCCGTTGCCAGTGACTTATATTCTTGTGCGGACCTGGCTTGGTCCAAAAAATAAGGTTCGCACAACCAACATTACGTGGACGTGTTTTGTTTACAATCCACATACGTTATGTTAGGTTGGCACCACGTCCCCCTTTCTGAAATAGAGTTTCTGAGGCAGTGGGTTCAGGTTTGTTTACTCTGTCAAAAATGGAGAGGAACGTCCAGGAAATTATCTTTAAAGTCAAGCTTGAACGGATGTGTTTAGTAAGTAAAAATGGATTTTCTCTGAGTTTTCTTAACCACAAGGAAATGTACATATTGTGTATGAAACGCCAAAAATGGGCGTTAATTACAAGTGCATGTGGTGCGAAGTACCATCAGTAATGGTGTGTGTCGGCTATATGGCCGCAAAAGGATCTTGAAGTGTTGACCTTAGTTCTTCTTTGAAAATATGACCTGTCAGCGGGGTACGAGTGTAAAGAATCTGCACAAGTACACGACCAAATGTGTTTTTCTTCGTAAAGCGTTTTTATTAAATTTCTTAGCTTAATTTACATGCTCCAGTGTTAACACATTGATATTACTTCTGACAATGTTGAACTTATGTACTTTTTGTCCTGCCTGTCTGTGTTCTGCACAGATTCGCCAAGCAGACCATTAAGTGAAGACCGTGGGGTTGGACAAAACATGCTCTAGAATTTCAGTGGTTTATAGCAACCCCTTTTTGTTTCTCTTCAAAAGCACAAGGCTGAATTTTACAGTGTGTGTAGTGTTCCATTTGACACATGCACTACCTGTATTTGAGATAATTTGGTTTCTATATTATAGTTGGAATAAACTGGTGGAATAAAAATTCTACATACATAAACAAGAATCGTCCTATTCAACAACGTGCAACTTGACCCTGTATTAACATTTGATAATGCCCGTTGAGAAGTGATAATGCCCCGGCTAGGCTGCGTAAATCACCCGTTCGAACATAATCACAAGTCTGGATATGAGACAGTTTAATTGATTCTGATTGGTCAAGAGTCTGTGTGCACGCGGCTCGCCTCGCGCGCCAAGTCCATATAAGGAGATTTTTTTGGACAATTTGCGCAAGGAATATACCATAAAATGGACGGGGGTGTTCGGGAAAATGAAAGTAAAATTCTAGAACAAAATCGTTGGAAATCTAGACTCCCTTTGACTCTCTGTCTGGAAAGGTAGTATGAATGGGAATAAGTGTGTGACTGCGGCAAGGGCATTATCAGCGTTCAGTCTCCTGAGCAGGTCTGTATCGCACGTTCAGTTTAAGACCGGCCAAGCGCATAAAACGCGTGACACTAGCTAGTGCTAACGTCCCCCGGGCGCGGGCCCAACTAGGCATATTTTTGGAACGATGACATCACAGTGGACTAAAATAAGAAAAAAGTAACCAATTTTTCCTCCTAAAAAATTATCAACGCCACTTTTGTCGTGAATTTGTTCGAAACTAGATAGACTTTTGATATGGCTCAAGCACAATGTTCTGCACGCGCACTCCATCAAAGCTTGCGCGAGTTGCGATCTTATGATCGCAAATTGTCACCTTGTACAATTTTCTGCGCAATTTTCGCGCAGTAAAATTTGCGAGTTGCGCTATATCAGTCAATTTTGTATGAAATACCCCTCTTTACCCCTCTTTGGAAGTAATTTTCCACAGCTGCAAAGTAAACAGAAATGGTGATTAGTTAATGATAGCAATATTAGCAATTTGCAACAAGATTGAAAGATCGCGAAAATACCCCACCATGACACCACAAACTTGCCGGCGCGGCACATATAGTAGGGCCTACGCTCCGCGCGCAGTTTTAGTTAGTACTATACGGTGCACGCCACATGAAAAGCGAATTGCTTTTGGAAACTTGGGCATGTCGGGTGCGAAAGCCACTCCCATTTTCTCCCCATAGTTTTGTTTAAAATGTTGGTAAAACGAGTCGTTATAAATAACGGAATATTCAACATGCTCCGGGAAGTCGAAGATGTCACTTGGCAACGGCTGTGGAGGTAGAAAAATATTTTAAATTCTAAGAATTAGGAAAGTGGGTACGGTAACAAAAGCATATCCAAGCGTGCTGTGTTCATATACACACCATGCAGTGATTTTCACACGTGTTTTGTAGGCCTACTCCAAGTCTATGGCTAGGCCTATAATTTCTTTGTCGTTTTCGTCATGTTCGTTGTGCTTTGCTGTTGTTAATTTCAGTTGTAGCCTCAGAATTTGTGTTTCTTACTCCAGTCCATGATTCAACAAATCCCAAGATGGGCCTCACAAAATGTTTACTTCTTGGTGTGGTTATTGGTTACATTGGATTTCTGCTCGTTGATAGATTTGATCCAGGTACGGTACGGTATGGTATGCACGATATTCATATAACTAAATTTATAAAATCACAAACGTTAGAGTAGGCCTTCATGGCAGGGGCGTAGTATGACTATGAGCACGGAGGTAGGAAAATTGTGAGTAATTTCAAATGAGCCATTGAGTTTTAAGCATTTTGTCTGTGGTGGGTATTATTAGGCTGTCTGTTGATACTTTAGACAGACTATGGCATGCCACATCACATGCACTTTTTAATAGTTCCATGTGCATTGTATCCCATGCAATAGGATGCTTGCTGGCAATTCCATGGCATGTAACTATTCCTCCATGCTATATGAGACCAGTAAGGTGGTATAAGGTATATATTTCAGTATTTCTCAAAATCATCGCTGTATTCCATTGTACATGTGGGGCCAGTGGATAGTCCACACACCTTCCTCCATGGTCCACATAACAAAGGAAATGAACAGACCTAAAAACATCAATGTCATGCTTTGTTGACATGTTCGGATCACGTCCCACCTCACTGCCGCTGGAAAGTGCACATGTAAACAGAGCATGGCATCTCTGTGCTACTGGTCTGTTCATCTGTGTTTGGCTGGATGATCAGATTTTGGTTTTTCAGAGTACTGAACATTATGGGTAGCCAGCTGAGCACAATGGTCACAGGCCATGTACAAGGTTTTGTACTAGTGATGAACGGATTCAAGACAAGTTTGACTTGCCATTTTTAAGTTTTTTTAATTACTGGTGGTTTAAATAAGGCCAGGTTATGCATCTGGCAGGTCTGGTGAGTATAAAGCTCGAAGGGAATTTGACACCCCAGAATGTTTGCAGATAAATTATTGTTTAAGTTAAATTGTACGCACCTAGGTGTGTTCAACTTTTAGCGAATTCACAGAACATATATTTAGCCTGAAAAATATAGCATTCCCGAACAACTTAACCTCTTTGTTGGACTGATTTCAACCCTCCCTGACAGGTCCTAAAGTGCTTTGGGGCAGCAAGAGCAAGGTTTAACATATATACATGTGCATGTATACTAGTGCAATGGACAGAATTAATCTCTCAAGCGATTCCCCTGGTCTGGATTTTTTTCTTCTCCAGCCAGTATAAATGGCAAGCGAGTGGTCATCACCGGTGCTAGCACGGGTATAGGGGAGCAGATAGCCTACCAGTATGCCAGGCTTGGGGCAAGGGTTCTCATCACAGCACGCAGAGAGGCGATGCTACAGCTGGTAGGTGAATTTACCGTTTTGACCTTAGGGTAGAAGAAAAGAATTAGGCTCACATTTTCAACCGTTTCCCTCCAACATATGTCAGAATTAATAATGACATCAGTGAGATTAACCACAAAGGGATGGCAGTTTTCACTCAATTTAATTCTAAAAGAGCCACTGGGTGGGGGATATCCTCCTGGACATTTTCATCATGATACCAGTGTTATGAAAAACACTTATGTTTCAGTATTAGGCAAGAATGTCAACTCTTTCTGATTGATATGTGCTTAAGCATGAACCATAAAGGACTGTTATGACATTATAAGGGATTGAATTGCAACTCAGATGCGCTCATAATGAATGTCTTTGCTGGCATGCCAAGCTTCCAAAGGTTTAAGCATGGGACGGCTGTGATGGGGGGGGTGTTATGGTACATCCAGTAAAACTGTCATGGAGAATGCAGACAAAATCCTGTTGCTCCGAAGGTGTGACAATGGGCGTCAATCGTTGAGGGACGGGGGACATGTCTGCCCCCTCTTCGTAGTTTGGGGGGGGGAGTCATGTCATTTGTCATCTCCATGTTTGTTTTTGAAAGCGATTGATGCCTATTGGTTTGACCGTTTCCATAGGTGGTTGCTAAGTGCAAAGAACTAGGAGCCCAGGAGGCGTTTTATCTTGCACTGGACATGGGCAAAGAGACCGACAGCAGGAGGCTAATTGACGAGGCCAAGGCGAGGTTTGGTGGTCTGGACCATCTCATTCTGAACCACGTTGCCTATGGCACCATGTCAGTGTGGTCAGGAGAATTGGATGAGTTGAGACAGGTACAGCAGTTAAACGGAAAAGAAGGATTTTGCCTAAGGGCATTGTGCTGTTACAGCTATAGCTCAATGAAGTCATCACAACTCAATTACTAGCCATTTATAATTCTGAAGTTTCAGATTGGTCAATTAAACTGTCATTGCTTTGCATAAATTTGTTGGCTTTTGTTACATGGACACTCACTTGTGATTTGACTCGAGATCGGACAGCATTACAGCTATGTGCAGCGCAGTGATGTAGGCGAGACCAATTAAGACCTTCACAAGACCACACAAGACCAGCACAAGACCTCCAGTCTGAATTCAAGTCACAAGCTATTCAAATGAACTGCAACAAAAGCATTCCTTTGTCATTGTTCAACCTGTTACTTGTGACTGGTCTTGCGTCTGGTCTTGTGATGGTCTTGACTACAACACTGGTGCAGCGTATAAGCCTTGTCCAACAGGCTGGAAGTGACTTTGACCTAAAGGAATTGGCTTTAAGACATGCATGTCTCACCTGAACCTGGAAGGCCTGCTTAAATTGTGTTCCTCACAAGCATGTGCTACATGTACCACACAGTCCCTGCAACATCCTTCAGTGAGGCAAGCCATTTCCAAACTCATTAATGGGAGTAAAATCAGTCTCAACCTGGAAGGGGGGGGTACGTGAGTACTATCAGAATTCATGTCAGACGGCAGTAACCATGTAGGTCATGAACAACTTCACCACAAAAGGGGACAGCCTTCAGAATCAATTAAGAGTCTGCCTAGTCGGAAACCGTAAGAGTACAAGAGGTCAGAATGGTGTGGCTTCTTGATTGTATCATCAGCAATTGCATTCAGCAAAAGCCAAGCATGGAGGGCAGAGCACAGACCCTGTGAACCTGCCTTTCCCATACCTCTAACCGAACTTTTGTATGAAAATTACCAGTGTCAGCTTTCTCTGAAACTGAACCCCCCCCCACCGAAAAAACCCAGTTCGCTTCAAGTGTCTTTCTCTCTGTTGCAGGCCATGGATGTCAACTTTCACTCTTACATTAGTCTAGCAAGCTTTGCCACGCCGATGTTGGCAGAGAGCAAAGGGAGCATTGGAATTGTCTCGTCAGGCGCAGGTGCATGCAACTTGCTTATATATATATAATTAACATCTCCCCAACGCACAAAATACATCTTGAAAAATAGTTCGCAGTACCCGCTGCTTCATTTGACTCGGACCGGCCAGCCAACCCCGGCAAGCTCGATGGTCGAGTGGTTGAGACATCTGCACTAGTAAGCAGGAGGTCGTGGGTTCGAGTCCCACCCGAGTAAGCGTGTGAGGTTTTTTTTGCAAGCTCTCAGACAAGCACTGAGCATACAGTGCTTATTAATATACATTGGGTAAGGGCAAACCCGTTATATATAATTGCTTTGATTTTTTTTCTTCTATCTTTCTTGTTCGAAGTACCGTACACAAAATGCTTCGTTTTGTTGTGTGACATTTTTTAGGTGATTTCGTTCAGAAATCAAGAAAATTCTGAGAAATGAGAAAACCTTTGTCAAAACACCCTATACATGTACTTCTCCAGACATCCAGTTGAAACATTTCCAAGAAGAGTCAAACTTTTCTCCGATTTAAGCAGTATTCAGTGCATTTAAATATATGTTCATTAGATTTTGGCTTTCGTCTTAATTTTTTTCCCTTCAGGAAAAGTCGGATTTCCATTTGTATCCAAGTACTGTGCAGCCAAGTTTGCCCTTCACGGGTTCTTTGGGGCATTACGGCAAGAGTTCCAGTTGCAGAACATTGGGATCTCTGTGACAATATTTGTTCTCGGTAAGAAGCCAGATCAACATGGAGTTGGTCAGATGCTGCTATTCAAACTTCTTTTGTGAGTCGGATGTTCCTCCGAGTCATTTAACAATTGTTGCTGTGTAGGGGTCTATGGTGTTTTGTACACCCGAGGGGGTAAAAGGCACTTCAGGCGAAGCTGAGGGTGTTATTTGCCCCCGAGGTTGTACAAAACCCATGGACCCCGCCACTGCAGGCAACAACTGTTTGGTTATACCATGGTCATGGGTTACACTGGATTCATCTTATTTGTTATATATGCATATTTTATTGCAAGATAAGTTAACAAACTTTGACAAATTGAAACACTTGAACAGCAAAAAGGGTATTAAATTACAAGGAAAACTATTGATTGCGATGTCCTTAGTTGACCTATGTTTTTGTTTGTTTTTTTGGAGGAGAGAGAAAT
>NW_019091478.1:213510-232481 GCF_001949145.1 Acanthaster planci | reverse complement strand
AGAAAAATCTGGGATTTGTAAAGCACAGGGGTTTTGTCGATTGGTTGAATTTTAAGACATTATTTACACCAATTCCATTGAAAGTGTTGACAAGATTTAATAAAGACCAGACTAGAAGAGACAACGGCATAAGCATTTTATATAAACAGCAATGGCGGTGGCAGCAGAAACAGTGATTAGACCAAACTCGTGTCCCATGAGCATATAGGTGGTTGCACAAACAGGTTTAATAACCCGCGGGTCTCCATCATGGTCAGAGTGAAGAGAGTAGCACATGCGAACAGACACAGTGCTTCAGTGTCCCCCACAAGGTGTACATCTATAATAATTGGTGTATAGCCCACCACGGCTATCCACCCTCGTACCCAAGATTACACAATCACAATGCAGCAGACACGACACATCAACGGTGGCTGTGCTTGAAGGCTTAAGTGCAATTTCTCATACTTCATTGCCATGCAAATTCAGGAAATGGTCGCATACATGTAGATATATCCAGCAAGAAATGAGACCGTTGGGGTACCCCCAAACATGTCCAATTGCTATACACCGTGGCACTCTAGACTATTATCTAACACATCCCCCCCTTGATGTCTGAATAGAATTCCTCAGATTCCAGTGAAACAGTGACCAACACAAAGCAGGGGGGTTCTCTCCCTCTCATATCTTGCTTCATGTGAGCATAGAAAGGCATATAGATTCAAGTCTATAAAGTTGGGGTAGGGGCTGGCAGTGTTGTATTCAAGTCCCTGCAAGTCTCTGTAAGTCCATCACAAGTCATTCAAATGAGCTGTGACAAAAGTGTTCTTTTGTCATTGTCCACCCTGTTACTTATGACTAGCCTTGTAAAAGGACTTGTGATGGACTCGAGTACAACACTAGGGGCTGGACATTTAGTAACATGAGGGAGGGGTGCTGTTTACTGTACAGAATATGCATGTATATTATTTCTCATTTGTGCATAAAATTGGCATAAATTTACATGAAATTTGCATCAACCTCATCCCCCCTAACAAAGCTCCTTCCCCTGGGATCTACCCCATTATTTCGTGCAGTTGGGGATGTTCACAGAAAATGGTAAATATCAGTGAAGAACCATAGTGGGTTATGGCAGACTTCATGGGATACTTCTCTCTAGTACATGCTTGGCAGTATGGGTTGTATAGTTGAATCAAAAGGGAGTGAATCATTCAGTTAAATTTATATCAAAGTTGATGCTATAGCATTGCAAGAAAGGGAGTGTGAAGGGGGGGCGGGGCTAGGGTTGGCAGAATAATTTTCTTTGAGCAGAAGTGCCACCAGTGACATCATAATCGTGACCTCCATACCCCAAGCTCACACTCGGCTCAGCAATTTTTCAGAAAAATTCTTGGAGAATTATTTTAGTCCCCTGACATGGCTCGTTGTCCAATTTGTGGTCAAGCCTGTCCATTCCAATTGCTTGCGGCGCACCTGTGAGCTGCAACGGTACATGCTGCCTGTCAAATTTCTCAAAGAGGACGCGTTGTGCTTATGTGGGCTCCTTTCATCCCTTTACCCACAGGATCAATCTCCACTCGGAATGCAATAGATCATGCCGAGGGCATGCTTCGCACCTACCAGTACGTGACCACGCCTTCCGAGACCGCCCATCGCATCATGACGGGAACCGCCAACAGGGAGCGTGAGGTCTACTTTCCCTTGCACCAGATTGTACTCTTGCCCCTCTTGAGGGACTCGGCCCCACGCCTCCTGGAGGCACTGATGCACGGTGTGGTGAAACCGGAAGTCCGTGACGAGCTACTCAGGAGTTCTAATCATTTTTCCACCAAGGACTAATAGGGCGACTCCTAACTTGTCTTGTTGCCAAACAAATAATTACTTAGACACTTGGGTCCAATTTTTCAGAACTGGTAAGTACCAAAAAATGGTTTGCACTATAATCACTTGCTTAGAGAAAAAAAAGGCTAGTCATCAACTGTCATTGATTGTACAGATAGAAATCCAAGCAATAGAGGGTATGATCATATTAAATTATTAATTTGCTAAAACCTCTGTACATGTATTTGTTTTTGAAGTGGAATAAAGGAATTTAACTCGCACCACTGTTTCATGAGCATGTGCTTATTTGCCTGCTGCAAACCTACAATACCCTGCAGAGAGATAATGAACGTAATCCACCTTGAACGAGAAATGGCCAAGAGGAGGGCAGATTGATATCTTGACAGGATTTCCTGTTGAGCTCTCAACCAAATGTGAGTAGGAATAGACAGCAGCGGATTATCTGAACCACTGGAGGCTGGACTTCATACATGAACAAGAACGGACAACGCCCTTAGAGCTTAGAAACAGTATCCGTTACAGTGGTCTTTCTAAATTCCATCCTTCCCGAATTCTGGCCTGCTAGTCTTTAAGATCAGGAAGTCAGATGGCTATGGTAGTTTCCTCACCTTCCACCTCTTTGAGCTTGGTTCAAATCCTGCCCACGTCGACAGGTGGATTGGGTCTTCAGTCCCTGCCAGATTCCAGGGTCTTCCCCTCAAATATCATCACAGGTTTTTCCTCCTACATCTTAAACTGAAACATGTCTTTGTCATCTTATATGTTTCCTCAGATCTGTGGGTTACAACGCCTGTGCACCTCTGAGGAAACCTTGATTCCACGACCAGAATATTTTAAAAGAAACAGTGAGCATGTAGATGCCTACGGCCTTAGTACCTGTATCTTGCTTGACCCTGCCTTCAGGGATTGGGTAGAATATTTGCACTCATCCCTGACTCTACAATCTTCATAAGACTATGCTTCAGGCATGCAACTTTTCCTTGGATCAGCTGATTTCCTGGTTTTTTTCTGAAAAATATTGTACCAAGTCTTGTAGAGATTCGTATTTCCTCATTTTTTGTCAAAGTCCAAGTTGCGTGACTGTGTGTTTGGACTCTCCGTCTGTGTATGTCTTCAGCCATCCAGAACTCTCTCCACGGATTCTTTCATGGCGTCGCTCTCACCGGTGCTGACCGCTAAGACCTCTCGGAGAGCCTCTTCGGTGTTCTTCCTGCAGCATCGTTTGAGCAACACCAGACATTCCGCACATCCATCAATGATGGGCTGTCTCACTGCCAGAAATCAAGCAACGAAAACCGCAAAAAACTTCTGTAAATGCAATTGCATGGTCATTTTTTTCAATGATTCTAAACACCAAATGGGCACCAGCTGCCAAAATCTGAAGTGGGGACTTAAAAACAAACATTTCAGCAGAGGCATTAATAAGCCCTTTACGAGTAAAATTTGAATAAAATCTGGCACACCGAGTTATCTGATTGCACATAAACATAGCAATTTGAATTCCCCAGACTAAAAGATACTGTTGCTATACCTCGAGATTCGGGGCAAGCTTTTGCATAGTGACCACCATCTCTGGAATGGTCTGGTTCCTTTGTGTCCTTATCCATTAAAAAGCGTATTGGTGCAAGGCGTCTCTTATGTAAATAAAGGAAAAGCTTGCCCCAAATCACGAGGTAAAGCAATAGCCAACAGCGTCTTTAGAATGGAAAATTCTAATTGTTATGTTCACGTGAACTTAAAGGACTCGGTGTACCAGATTTTATTCAAATCTAACGCGCAAAAGGCTTATTGCCTCACTTTTTGAGAAAATTGACAATTTCTTTAAACATAAGCTTCTTCATTGGTATGGGCCGCGAGCTGGACCAACAGAGGGCGCGATTTTCCCAGCAACGGAGGCTCCCTTGCTGGTAACTGAACAACTATGAAACACAAGTGTTGCAGTCGCATCGCTACCAACAAAATGAACACTCCCCACCAACATGGCTCTTTTCAACCTACGAGGGGGTTCTTCTCAATGGGGATTGATGGCAAGCTACATTTTGCAACGAATCATTCCCTCACCTTCGAAGATACCCCTCCTTGGGGCCGAATTTATCTCCACATTTATGCAAGTCAATTTAAGACTTCAGTGTTCCAGACGCCCCATGGCCCTGAATATAAAGCTGGAGTGAGTCTACTCTCTGGACAGTGTCACACTTCCTATGTTTTACACCTAACAAATATCAATCTATTATCCTACAATAATTGTTTTCAAAAAATGACAACATGCTACATGAAGATGGAATAATTTCAAAGGATGAACTCTGAGTTACAATGGCTACAGTGGATAATCCTGCAAGCAATTTCAGGCCGCATTTCTGTGTACCATGAATGTGAGCCATTCTAAGGGAAAGGCTGTTTGAACACAAGTTTTCAAGGGTCTCAGCAATGTTACCTTCTTTGTCTACGTGGCTGCGGTTGTCACAGGCTTCAAACAGGAGCTTCAGTAACACTTTGATGATTTCCTCCCAGTGGGCGGGGATCCTACAATTAAAAAAAGGAATCGGATCGTAATTAGCAGGATCTTGAGAAGTACATGCCATGGTCTACGTTCGAAGTTATTTTGACAGTTCTTTTTGGGTTTGACGTTAATTCACTAACTGTTTTGTCTAGTGAAGTGGTAAAAACCAAAGAATGCGAGCAGTGCATTTCATTTTGTGTTAGTGGGACGCTTTCACTTTTCGAGAATAAATTGACAGTATATTTGTTGATGTGCTTTTAGGTGTTTGCAGGAATTTGCCTTTATCAATTAACAATAGGAAGATGACACATTGTATTTCTGTGCAAATAATGTTTACCTTGGCCAGGATTGGAGAATGAGTGATTTGAGGGACTGTAGCATGTGCATTCTGGATACATCGTCGTGACCATCAGAGGCCTCAAGGTACTTTAAAATTACACGCAGAACTCGCTGGATGTTCATGTGGGTAAGACCAAAGAAATCACGACAGGAAATGAAGATGTTGAATAGCAAACCCCACTGTTTAGCTTAATCTCAACAGGTTAGACCATTGGGTCATAGGTCGTTGATTACTGCACTTTCCGGCTTTCACCATTGGGCAAGATCGATCAGCAACAAATTGTCAACCAGTAGTCGATTTAGACTGGTAACCTATGCATGAAGTATATGCCAGGCACAGGCAAATTTAACCAGTTTTTAAACGAACTGTCGCTTATCAAACTTGCCCTTTACTTGAGATTGTGCTTTTGTTATAACCTCAAGAATGTGTCCCTAAGCAGGATATTTTACTGTGAGAATGTAACGGATACCAGTGAGAGAAGCGAGAAACAACGATGTGATCATAGCATCCTTGGCTTTATATTGTAGTGACAGCTTAAGGGGTCACATACAATTAAAGCCACAATGAGCAGGGGGAACTGTGAAGACTCACCATCTGGTGAGTATCTGGCCAGTTTACTCACCTTCATGTGTCTGAGTATTGTGATGCCCATGCTGTCGATGAACAGGTGAAGATTCTTAGTGTAAGCCCGCCGGAGGGCCAGCTTCTGTTCAAACTCCATGCTTATAAGTATTGTCTGTAAGACGGTGTCGTATCGGTTTGGCTGTAGATGGAAGAGAAGAAACACTCCGATGCTTGAGTGTATACCCACTGCAGGCCAGTATGTTACAAACCTATGATTGCTGGCTACATATTGATGCGGTGCTGTCAGTTATTTTTAAAAATCTGTAGAAATCAGAAAGACTCTAAAAATCAAAATTCTGGGCATACAAACTGAAAACTGGCCCCAGAAGAGAACACATGAAAATTACTTCAGGAATGGTCTTTGTGTCAATTTCTGCTTGAAAGGCAACTTTGTGGGTAAAGCATTCCAAAGTCTCAAAAAGACTCCCCTTTACAATTTTAACCTTGTCTGTCAAACCGTGTGGTGTCTAGAAGCTAATGAAGACATTCAGCCATAAACGTGATATTAAACATTCTCGGTTTGGGGATTCCAAAATGTCGAAATCTGGTAACTTTCCAAACATTAGGACTCATTCTGAAGTGCCAGATCAAACAGTGTATAAAAACATTTCTGATATAATCAATTAACATATATGTTTTTAAAGTGTCTCGGACAAAAGTTTTGAAGCATTACTTTTCTTTGTTCATCAGCTTTATGTGGAGACCGCTCAATTACGGCAAGAATGCTGACGAGGCATGGCAGGAGTTGGCCAATCAGGGCAGGCTTCTGCGTGTATAGTTGATGGTGGAGCGCTTCAAAGATCACCATGGCCCGACCGTGCAATCGCAAATCAGTCGGGTCCTTGGCAGGGAAAATAAATTAAATGGAAACAAACAAAATATGAACTGTCACTGATTTCATTTTTGGGACGAATTGAATTTTGCCCCTGAGCTTCTGCTAGGATAGAAATATCAAGCTCTAACTTTAAAATTGTTGACTTTTATTCAATTTTAACCAAAAACTGAATCACACGGTAATCCGGAATTCTACCTTACTATAAAAACATAACTTCTGAATGTTTTATTTCATTCAACATTAACTATGTAAAGAGTTTTTATCAAAAATTCACATTTTTTTTAATTTCACAAATAGAGCTGCCCTCAAGCCTACCTAAATCATGTAGAATTCTTTAACAGCAAACCGTATTTTAACATCATAAATAGTACTGCAATATAGTGAAAAACTAAACTGCTCAGTTCTGACCAAATATTCTCTTGTAGCTTGACCTACCACATTCTTGATGATGTGCTGCAGGCACAACACGCCAAGATATTTGTTGTTTTCCTGGAATAGAACCGAGGAAATGAAAAATTGAAGACAAACATGTTTACTGTACTACATATTTGAAAACTTGAAATAAATTAAATGTCCATTTGTACATCTTTGAAAGAAATCTTTAAAAATCTGGTAAATAAACAGTGCAATGGTTGGGGCCATTGACAACCAAACAGGCAAGAAAGTGTCCTGTTGGCAACTATAATTTTCTTGTCGGGACACAACTTCAGTAAGAGACGGTGTGCTACTAGAAAATGTAGCTGATATTGTATATCGTGATATGTGTGCATTGCAGTATAAACCCATTCAGGGTTTCCCATGCAGCCACCCCCAATTATGTTCCCAAGTTTCAACACGTTGGTGCTCAGTCACGCCTACCGGTAAAATCATGAATGAGGCATTGTTGGAAAGCGTTTGTTCTCTACTTTGAGATGTTACCAAGTTTTTTTGCTAGAAAGTGTGTAGCTTGGCCACAGTAACCATTTAAATTTGGGTTTCCTTTTTTTTTTATACACCCTGTATATCCTGCCTCATATGGAAAAATTATCCTTCCGTGGGCGCCAGTGGGGAGGGGAAAGGGTGCAAGGGGGTGCTTGCCTCTCTCCCAGAAAAAAATTGAAAATAATAAAAGAGACGAAAAAAGGGGAAAAAAATAACAGATGAAAGGGGACAAAAATCACCAGTTTGCTTGAAAATTCCTCTAAATTGACCCACTGCATCACTAGCATTCATCAGTTTGCTGCTGCTCAATGCTTCCTCCCTTCACCCCCCCCTAGAAAAATCCCGGCGGCACCCATGAATTCTTGACGGAAATAAAAAATATTGCAATACAAATAATTTTCCAAAAAAATTGGACCCATTTCCCCAAATTCTGTGAGTAGAGCATGGCTACCTTGTAGTCGTCCACAAAAAGAAGCGAAGCGGGCAGAACAGAGTCTAGGTGCTGTCCCAAATGCGGATGCTGACAGGAAACAAATGTATAGGGAGAGAAGTGGAAGAGTTAGATGACTGTCATCAAGTAGGACGGGAAGTGTGAGAGGAGATTTTGGGATAGGATCAGAGACAGAAACATCTGAAACATCAATGCCCAAAAAAGAGCTCCATAAACAGACATAACTTGACTCCCTATGCACAAATACTATGCAACTGGCCTGGAAAAATTCAAAGTGTTTTTTAAAGGAAATGCTTCAAAGCTTTCCATGCGGAATTTGACTTTTTGCAACATTATATCACTTCCTGACTGCTGATAAGCCACTGCGGGGTGAATTAGGGATGTCCGTGTATGGAACTCTTATCCAAAATGCATTTAGGCCAACTCCATCTGCTCACTCTCTTGCAACAAAACTTTGAGAGAAAGGACGATGTTCTGAGACTTTCCCAAGTCAAGTTTGAGGTCTCACTTCAGCCTGGTGTGCATTTTCCGGACTTGTCCAAACTCAAATTTCTCAAGCCTGTGTCAACACGTTGACTGCCAACTATGAGTATACTCGTCACAAGTGTAGGGGATTCTGCCGCTACCAGTATACTTGTTGGAAATGAAAGGCTGGCATCACCAAAAAACACAACAAATACGCTTCTGGCAGTTTGGAGGAAATATATCCGTAAAGTGCTCATGTTCCAATGGAAACATGAAAGGTACCTTTCAAATATGCGCGCATGTGTACAAGGCTTGGCAATTGGGAATGCCCCTTTGAAATTAAACGTGGCAGTCAATGTGTTAAGAACCTTTCAGTAAAGCTATTTTAGATTATCAACAGAGAGTAAGATAACGAAATAAGATTAAAACTTGGTGCTTATTCAAGGAGTTCAAAGTAAACAGTGAGACGAGCTCAGTCACTTGCTCACTTTTTGAGAGCCAAAAACTTGGAGGAGTCAGGAAGCTTTTTAGCAGGAGTGCCTCCGGAGTTAGGATTACATGCTACAAACCTTCACTTGCAGAAGGCACCATCTGAATGCTTGTCTTGTTGCCGGTTCCCTGTGCCACTGGTCCCTTGTCAGTCGTTCCTTCAGCAAACCTAGGACGTCCTTAAAGATGCCCACGTTGCTTGACTGTCTGCACCAGGCTGGTCCCATCATGAGAAGTTCCGAGGCTGAGTTGCAGCCTGACATCTTGCAGAGCAAAGTGCAAAGACCTGAATTTGTGTCATGGAAAGTAGCGGAGACGTTCTAAGATAATTTTGCCAGTATCATCAATAAAACAACAGAAATGGGCGGGCATGTAACCCAACCCCCCTAAGTCTTATCTTTTATCTCATACCAGGTCAACTTTGCCAAAATAATCCATCATAACTTCAGCATTTAGGTACTTCCAAGATGATTAATATAATAAAAGGATTCGTTGAAAAGTTTGTACATGTTCAAATATTTTCTAGACACCGTGAGTTACATATCGCTTCTTACTTCAAATGCATGGTACAAATTGGACGCAGTTGGATTTTAACTTTAAATTCTTCATCACTACCATTGGTGTTCTGTCTTGATGTCTTGCTGGTCCACGGATGCTTCTCGCAGTGGCTAGCTGCCAGAACTACACAATGTGGGGCCACAGCCGAGACAACACCACTGACTAATTGCTGAGTTTTCTCCTTCCTCTCGTCTGTGTAACCCAGTGAACTTTGACCTTCATGGAGGTTTGACAAAATGGCGGCACACGTGGAGGCAACAACAGCAGTTATGCTTGCCGTTTCTCGGAAACAATCGTCTGTTGAAAAGAAAAAGTATAAATACATGTATATAACAGGTGATTTTTTTTTATTAGATCCCTAAAGTCCACAATCTTTCACTTTCAATGTGATTTTACACTCAATAGGATTTGTCAACCATGGTATGAATTCTCCATTTTTCATTTCTCACACCCTTTCTTGTTAAGTAGGGGGCAGTGAAGTAAAACAGGGTTAAGTTAGCGGGGTAAAAAAAGTCTGCTGACCTTCGTTTTCATTTGACAGGCTTTGGGGAAGCATTGTTCTCCCAACCAATGAGGCAACAACTTTGGCGACAACTCTTTTGACGTTGTCTGCGACATGTAGAAACCACACAGAATCTTCGCTGTCGTGCTGAAATGCTGCATGCACCTCTGCACAACGTTTCTCAATCTCCTAGAAATAGGAATGACATAAACTCAGTTTCAAAGCCTTACACAAACTTGCAATCAACTGAAGCCAGGTAATATTCTAAGTTCCTGTGACTGAATCTCAAGATGTCATGGACACTGTGATTCATGGCAACATTACCGCACACCGTTTCGGGTGTTTCCGATGGTAATTCTCACCTGAAAAATTACGTAGCCATCAGGTTAAGGGGAAGTACCACGAGATGACATTTGAATTGAATTGACCCGACCCCAAAACAGCACACACACATCCGTACCATGCATAATAAAAGCTATGAAAATTAAGGACTACTGCATAAATTGGGGCTCCAATAGACTCCCAGTGAGAGCTTCAGGCAAATGAAATGCACATTGTGTCAAAATTGCCATTTGCCAAAACAGTTTACATTATTTCAAATTTATAACGACGAGCTTGTTTTCAGGCAACTGAAATCGTTGACGTTACAAATAAACCTGATGAAATTATTGTCACACAAAT
This sequence comes from Acanthaster planci, assembly GCF_001949145.1. Next base: position 222,294 of record NW_019091478.1, on the reverse strand, counting down.
AAGCAAAAAGTTTGAGTTACGTACATGTACATACCATCATCATACAATTGAGTACCTAATTGAAAGAAGGGCCCAACAACACATTTTTTTAGGTCAAAAGAAAAAAAATTGATATTTTCTGAAGGAGTTACAAAGGAATTCAATTAACTCTACTAGGCCAAACTGGTGGACTTGGGCTTTTCTTTTAATGAGGTATTCAACTGATCATACCCATATTTTTGAACCGGACTGTTTTTTCCCAGTTGTGATTGGCAGATGATTGTACTATAATTGATTGGTTCACATCAACTCAGAAGCTGGCCATGCTGACTATTTTAGGAAATGAATAAACACCGTAACCATGAAAGCATTATTTTCTAAGATGTCGACATGTGTCTCTAAAGTCAACATGCAGGTATCACAGTCAAAATGTTGAACTTAATCGCTGGATCTGCTCAGTCAGCACTGGTCACTCTATTTTTACACTGTACAATCAGTCAGTTCTGTCCAAATCTGTCGATCTTATCAGTCACTGAACTCATATTGAAACAGTCATGACTGTCAATAATGAAGAACTGTCATGCTCAAAATATTATATAGGCCTATAGATTGGCAATGGGGGTCACTAGTACACATCTATGCACCCGGGGCACTGTGATTGACTAGAAGTAGGCCCCTTTACCTTAGGCCTCGGGATGTAGAACCCTTTTCTAAAAAACTCAATCTCGTGGGGAGGGGCAAGGGTGTACATTATTGACCAACTTAAACACGTACACCAGTCCATACATGTGTTTTACGAGACACCTCTATATAACATGTAAAGGTAAGAAAAACTTTTTTTTTCTGTTTTAATTTTGTTTTTACTGATTTAATTCAACCATACAACAAATCCTCCTTCCATGAGCAGAAGCACCCCCTCATCAAAAGAGACACGTTGGTCCAGAGTGTTCATTTTGCTGGTACATGTACATGTAGCAATGCGGCCATAACGCATGCACTTCATAGTCTTTTGTGAACCAGTGAAGTGTAGTTCCGACAAATTCAACAAGCTTGACCCCTGAAAAGGGGTGTTGGTGCAGTATCTATCAAGGCAAGACAAGTGTTTCAATACTAAAGGAACATTGTCAGTTTTCCCAGATTCCGTTTTTGGGTTGTTGTTCTCTATTCTTGTCATGTGAGGGGTTGAGGACCCTGTAACCAGTCAACATTTCTGAGTACTACCACAGAACCAGTGCATAACCACGCACTTCACACTGGAATTTATGTGTACATGGTGTCTTGGCGCGTCTAATTCATGCTGATGCTAAAAATTTAAACTAAGTTCTTGTACAACCAGTAGCCTACATTATATTACTCAACTAGGAAAGAGTTCCATATACGAACAACACTTAAATTGATGCCCCTGTGCACAAACCTATTATAGATGTCACAGTCTCCTACTACTACCAGTACTAGGCTGTACTGTGTTGTCTGAAAAAAACCTGATCTGAGAAAGCGTTTTCTTAGTAAATGCTTCAGAAGTTTCTCAGCTAAATTTCACGTCTTAGGACATTTTACCACTTTCTGACCGCTGTTGTAACATTTTAAGGGAAAATAAGTGTCCGTATATGGAACTCTTTCCCTTGTAAAAGCCATAGGCCCTAACAATTGAAGTTAACTACGGTCATGACGGTACAACTACTGCTCCAGCATGTCCAGTGTCATAAAGTGGGCCCAGATACGGTAATTACCATAATTACCAATTGCCCCCTGCATTGACTGTCTTCCAGCGATGACAAAAGATTCTCCAGGGCACAAAGCCTAACTGTCTCTTCCATGATTACTTAAGCTCTTCCCGCAAAAATCAAATCCCTGACCGGATTACTTTGAGCTCACATTTCGCGCGTTTGTTGACAAAATCAGTACAAAACACGTGAGGCTTGCTAGCAGAATAGTATCTCTTGGGGGCGCCCTTCAAACAAAAAATATGAGACGGAGAACAGATGTACCGGTGAATGCTTTGTGGAGCGGAACCAGTCTAAGTAGTTGATTGATAAAGTTACGTGACGCAATACGTTACGAACGGACGTACGTACGTGACAAAATTAGAACTGACGATGGCGTCGGATAGTGCAGGTAATTGTCCCTTTTCAGTTACCGATGAAATATATCTCGCTTAATTTTTCTCCTTTTGCTCTTGGTAACTTTAGAAACATTTGATTCTTTGTGTGAAGTTTTGTCCTCGTTTACTGTGTGCTGGCCGATTATCGTTCCGTTTGACTTTTTGCCGGTACCGATCTTGCCGATACGCGATAGGCTAGTTTGTCGCTTTGTGTTTTTCGTCGAGTCATATCATGCGGTAGGGACAACTATCTCTGTTCACGCACTACCGGAAGGCTAGGCCAGCTTGGAGGTACCGGATGAAAGCGCTGGGCGGGGCTAGTTCAAGTTGTTGGATGAAGGCTGACTAAACGGCTTGGATTAGGTGTTGAAAGTTACTTCAAGAACGCTAGCTAACCATACTAACGTTAGGCCTAAGCACGCTAAGTCGCTACTCTTTCATGTCAGTGTCTTATGCCTAACTTAAGTTAGACTCTGGTTGTTATTTTCACCGGATGTTATCGCTAGGTCTTAGGCCTAGGCCTTTTTTTTAATCCACTTTTTGCTGTGAAGTCTCACTGAACTTCTGAATAGCCGGTAGGCCTAAAGCAAACTCCGCTATTCAATCTACTTTTTCCGTGAGTGAGAACAACTGTGAAGTGCCTGTAGGCCTACCTCTTAAAAATGCTTGCATAGGAGTTTCAGACTATGAGACCGAGTATTTACTGAAAGATTTGACATTTTTACTCACCAATCTCTCATTTCCACCTGACGATGATCGCACCGTTGAAGCCGTTTTGTTTATCATATTGTGCTTGTGCTAGGCCGGCAAGTCGCCAAGCTTGCTTTGCATTTTTGCTTCAAACGTTTTCAGAGGCGAACATGGTGTCTTGTTTTCTTTGCGCGACCGTCTTTACTGTGTGACCTGTATACCACTGTGACTCGATGTGTGCTGCGCTGCATAGTTGTGGCTGCATCCGAATCTGTTGCCTAGGGCTAGGTCTAGGCCCTCATTCCATTGGAAAGACACAATAACGACAGATCTAGTTGTAGCTTTGCAAGTCCGCTTTGGACATGGCTTGTGACAGATTGTAAGATCTTAGTAATCCCTGGTCTAAACAATATCGAGTGTTCTCTTCGGAAATGCTTCAATATTTTCCCTGCTAAATTTGACTTTTGAAGCAGTACTTTTATCACCCTCTGATGGCAAGTAATGAACCACTGCAGTGAGAATTTGTGGTGTCCATGTACGTGTATGGAACTCTTATTAGAAAAAGACTGATCATCCAAGCAGTAACTTGGTAAATGAGGATGGATTAGTAACATGTACTTTGTCTCATTTCAGTTATAAGTAAAAGTGTGACCAAATAATGGTGAAATATACACTTCATTTTCCTACTTGCGGTAGAAAACAATAATGCTGGCAATTTTGTCCTGTTTTGTTGCCTATAAACAGAAACATGTAGTTATGTGGTCAAGATACCATGACTGAGCAGTTGTAATTAAATTTGGGGTTTTCGCTTTTTTATCCCAGCATGACAAACAACATTTTGTTTTCTTTGTCAGGGCCAAATACGTAATCTTCTTAAGCACTGTTTCATATTCTCATTTTCAAACCTGAGGACAAAAATAATAACACACAAAGGCCCAGGCATGGTATGATTTTTGTCCTAGACACCGTTTTTGGTACCTTTATGCTTTTCTTTAGTATATTGAAGATTATTTGACATCTTTCTGTGGTTGAGAGTATTCAGAAGTGGACTTCGTTGAAGGTTTTTAATTGTCAACATTTTCATGGACAAAATGAGAGTTGTTAGAGTGATGTCGAATTACCTGTCTAGAGAGACTCTGTTCAGTACATATTTTAATTCTGTTCCAGTTTTGAACCAAAAATTGTCTCATTGAAAATATCTCTGAGAAAGGATTGTTGGTTTGGCTGATTGCCCTTATTGCCTGAAAAAAGGAAATTTATGACAGCAAAAATATCACAAACTCCAGCAGGTTTTGTGTTTAAATCAGTGCAAGTTAACATTGGGATGTTCTTCCCAGGATGACATCAAAGTTTTGGTCATGTAAATCCACATTAAAAATAGAAAAAAAAGACGCCCACGTACCTTTTAAAAATGGAACAATGAAATTGAAAGTAGCATTAATTAAAAATATAGGTGCATTTGTTATCATCAGTCATTTGTATTGTGTGGACCCTTCATGATTAGTGATCGGTTCATGTTTAAATGTTAACATTCTGCTGTCCTCTGCAACAGCAACTTGAAGATTAACCCTAACTCCTTATGGTGTGTGCAAAATCATATTACAATTGGAGGATTTAGGGCTGTTAGGGCTACAAAACTGATCACAGATAGTTTCATCTGAACCATTACCTTCACCAGCCTTTTTACCTTATTTTTGACACGTTAATTTCACACTACTCTTACTTTTTTGGCACTGATTTCGTCTCTTCAGGAAGAAATGCCTCGAGAAATTATTTTGTTATTACATGTGTGTGTTCTCGCCGAACTTATACAGATACATGTAAGAGGAGTCTACTGACCATGGCATAGTTGGTTAACTACATACTTGTACATGTACATGTACTTGCAGTGGTGATCCCCTTTGGTAGCGAGAAGTGCAATAAATACATGTATCGGACAGAGCCACTGTTCTCTGGCAGTCGCTCGGCTCAAAATCCAACACAGTGCTTTCCACTGTAAAGGGAAGCCATCGAGAATGTCCGGTGGGAAGTTTCTGGATTCGTCTTTACCAGACGCTTATTTGTTTTTGTTCCCCTCCGTCTTGTCGTTTGACAGCAACCTGCATGTACTCCAGGCTGAAAGAAAGCATCCGTGTGGGAGATGAGGACTTACAGTACTTCAATCTCTTGGCCTTACAGGATGAGAGATACGGTAAGCCCTGATCAATCACCTTGCATTGTGACCTACAGAAGGCTGTAGAGCACATATGTACATGTAGGCCGTTTTCCCTATCAACAGGCTGTGGCCAGGATAGGGCTGCATGGAATACTCAGACGCGCAATCGATTATTGTGTATTCAAGTACATGTATTGATTATTGCAATTGAATATTTAGAGGCTCAAAGTATCGAAATAAAAGCATTCTAAAGTGTTTCAAGGTGGTGTGATTTAACCTCATAGACAGCAGATACACACTGGTACATGTATTCCTAGCAATAAACCACAAAATTATGTTTCTTTCAGATATGCTCTTTTTAAATTACTTTGTGTGATGTGTGATCACAGTTCTAAATGTGTTTATATTTGGCAGTTGCAAACACTTCACCATAATATTCAATAAAGGTAGCCATTTCCAAAGCAGATTTATGTGGTATGCTGCCAGGTGTTGTATTTGCTTTTGATTTGATTTGATTTGATTTGATTTGATTTGATCTGATCTGATCTGATCTGATCAATATTTTTACAAAATATTATTACAAAAATAAAAATTAAAGAAAAGCAAACTCAACAATTCTCAAAAGTGGAAATAGTAGGGATATCGCAAAACAGAGATATGGACAAATGGGAAGAGCCACCAACGTAGGGCTGGATAGCTCAGTTGGTAGAGCACTGTTAAGGTGTTCCAGAGGTCACAGGTTCAAATCCCACTCCAGTTCATCTTTATAATCATTTATAAGCACCTAGTCAGTTGCTCTATATAGTTTCTGTCATAGTACATTAAAATACATTTTAAAAATCCAACCAAAAATTGAAAAGCCATCAATAATAAAATACAACATCAAACATACAACAAATCAACATGCTAACAGCAGTTATAGCGTGGTCATTGTCGCAGTTTCATCCTGTTTATGTCCGTGTTTCTTTCTCCATGTCGCAGACCGCCTGCCCTTCTCCATCCGTGTCCTCCTGGAGTCGGCCGTCAGGAACTGTGACAACTTCTACATCAAGGAGAAGGACGTGGAGAGCATCCTGAACTGGCAGGAGAACCAGGCCAAGAATGTGGAGGTGCCCTTCAAGCCGTCCCGGGTCATCTTACAAGACTTCACGTGAGTTTGCAAGGGCCCTACACCCGTCGCCGGTTGGTTGGTCTTGCCCTTTTAGAGAGATTCAGCTAGGATTGAATTGTCAGACCCTTCAACTTCCAAATAACTTTCAGTTACGTATAATCTGACATCCCTCAATCTTCCAACACGCAAAGGCTTGAGGACTGTCAGTGTTAGAAATTCCAATTTCTTTTATTGTCTGCACTGACATGACGTTTTTATTCAGAGTCGGCCGTCAGGAACTGTGACAACTTCCACATTACATTGTGGACAAATTACGTGTCCTTTGGGGAAAATCTTTTAAATCCATACTTGCTCGCTATTTTGCCTAACATCTGTGTCAATTTCAGGCCTTAATGAATGTGCAAATCAAGACATACTTAAAGATCATACACTGTGCGTTATGCTGTATGTGCCCCCCGCAAAAAAAGCATTAATAGATCCATATTTCAACCGAGTCACTCAGAATTTCAAACAGTCTTTCAATATTATTGGACAATATGTGAATGAATTGTATTCCCCGGAATATACTAGTAGGCCCACTGTCTGAAATGCTGTGAAAGCATGCCTACCACAGGGTCTACCAGGCTCAACGCCGTGTCACTAAGGAGATGTACTTTTTACTGTCACAGTGTAAAGATGTTGTCCATACCACTATGAAAAGCTTTGAATACGACAAATGCATAATGCCCTACAAATGACCTTTTTTTCTTTTGTTGCATTGTAATAGTCTCCGAAAGCTGCACCGTTCTCTTTAAAGGGAAGTTCTTTTCAAAGGCTGAATTATTCACAGCACTTTAAATATGCTCAAGGACTCAACACAAGCCTTATGCCCTTTTGGAAATTGGCTGCCCATCGCAGTAAAAACTGAAAATGTATTTCGTCTGCTGAGTCACAGATAAATGGCCCTCGCTATCAACAACAGGAAGTGCCAAAAAGCTGCTGGTACTTGATGTCGAAATATAAAAAAAATTGAATACTTCAGCTGGAATGGATCAGTTATAGTCAAAGTTTAATTAGATCTGCAGCTTGCCAAATTTGTGATCTTAAAATCTGGCAAAATAAGCGGGCAAAAGCCTGTGATCCCTCACCATTGTTTGATCAGAATGTAGGAACAAATTCTTCAGAGATATGCTGATAAAGGGGCAGGTTTTTTTCTGTTTTTGTTCAGTCTTGGTTTTGGGCAACGATATTGAGACCAATTTGAAATGGGTTTCCCGGTCATCCTTCATTTTTTTTGGAGTTTTGTCGTTACCCAAGTACATGTACCACTGTTTATTTCCCACAATGCACCCAGTACCTGCCCTGCCCCATTAATGCACACCACAAATTGCTTTTACGGACCACTGAACCTGTGCCATGCTCAGACAATTTGTGGGACTTGGCACTGCAACTGGAACTTATGCATGTAGCGTCAAGCAAGGAGAAAAATGGAAAGACAACAGTACTTGAGTGAGCTGTTAAGCTGTAGGGCCGTTTATAGCTTTATCAGCCATTTAACACATTGACTGCCTCAATAAGGTCACTGGGCGTTCCCATTTGCCAAGCATTGTATATTTCATGCATATTTAATGAGTACCTTTCAGGTGTCTGTTTGAACTTTAGCATTTTATGGATGTATGTTGGTAACATTGCCAGCAGCATATTTGTTTTGTTCTTGGGTGATGCCAGTGTATCCAATTTACATCACAATGGCCTTTTATTTCCTATGGGTATACCCGTACACCTGTGACTACGAGTATACTCCAGGGATGAGATATCTCAACTTTTTAGCTGATTTCAGCATTTTATTTCATTTTGGATTTCAGCTTTTTTTCCTCACTAGCTGTGTACAAAAGTATAGGAGATTTTCACAGTTCAGCTTCTTTACGCCTTTTTTTTTCAGCTGTTTTCAGCCATTTTTATCAATTGGTCAATCTCACCCCTGTATACTCGTCAACTGTCAACATGTTAATGATACAGCAGAGTGCATGCAGTGGGGGGGGACCTTACATGCAGCACATGCTGTTTTCAAGTAACAGTGGTCTTTTTTTCTATTGGTCAGGTGTCAGTGAACTTTCAGAAGAAATGTTTAAATGGTGAAGGGGAGAGAGTGTTGTGAAAGTGATGCCGTAGGGTCGGTAGCATGGGTTTACCAGATGGCAATTTTATGTTGGGTCTGGTTAAACGTTGTTTCAAAGCACCGGTCAGACAGTGCTCGCATTGTTACTTTACATCAGTGAAGAGCAAACTCTCGTATCAGAAATTCAAACATGAATGTTTACTGAATTGTGGCATCCCCGTGTCCCTTGTTTTGCCAACAGGGGTGTGCCAGCAGTGGTGGACTTTGCGGCCATGCGCGACGCCGTCAAGCGTCTAGGAGGTGACCCTCGGACCATCAACCCAGTCTGCCCGGCCGACCTGGTGATTGACCACTCCGTGCAAGTTGATGTGTCCAGGAGGTTTGTGATGGTCAACTTTTGGGACTTTGTCCCCCAAAATAGAAATGTGTCATAACCCCGCACCAGGCTGTTTAGGCTGATACTGTTTTTGCAAAATAGCAAACGTCAAGGTGGCCAATGTTGCCTTATATGCTTGAGCATTTTGCTGGAAAACAAGTTGTTGTAACTTGCCTGAATCTTTGTCCATTATTTAAAGGTTGCCAGTCAGGACCCTGCCCAATTAACCCTAACCTTCCCCAACCACACAGAATTAAACAGTAGTAAAGTATTT
>NW_019091478.1:70783-213356 GCF_001949145.1 Acanthaster planci | reverse complement strand
GGGTTAAGGGTTAAGATTTCAACTACAGAGATGCAAAAGAAGTTCCTAACCTCTATTGAAGTTTTTTCAGAATATCAGCCTCTCATTAATAATTAATATTAATAGCTCTTTTGTCAATAATGTAAAATAACTGACTTGTTTGATGCTCACTTCATTTACTGCGCAGTTTGAAGGTTTTCCATACTGTAGGGATTTTCTTTTTCCCGTTTTTCCCCCAGGCACTTCCATTTGCACTGAAAGTTACCCTCGGGCTTTGTGAATCCTGCGCCACACATCATTATCTTCCAAAATAAGCATTATTCCTTTCTAAGGTTGCAATGAAGCGCGTTGATGTTTTTTTCTCCATGAAAGCCACACTTTGCAGATCGATGAAGATCACAGTGTGTAAAAATGTCAATGGCAGCATTTGATAGAATAATGAAATCTGAGCAACTTTGCATGTGACACATGTACATAAGTTTTGCAAAACATACCATTGAAAGATGTACAGTAATGTATGGGCATGTGCTTGAAATATACAAGATGGAACAGTGAATGAGCTTGAACACTTGAGGCTTTAAATTCCTAGCAACAACCATCAGCATATTCAGAAAAAAACTAAGGTTGGCATCGTAAGATGAACAGGAACATACTTGTATGTTTTTATAATGCTATCATACAAAATGAAATAGTGAAACAGGTGCACTGCAGACTAATTCAATTAACCCTGCGTACCAACACCCATTCTGGGCACAGTTGTCCTCCAAATCCATCTCGGTGAAGTAATTGTGGGTTATGGTTTAGAGTCCCCCCCCGCCTACGGTACACGTGTACTGCACACTTGTACATGCACTGTACGTTAGGGGTATTGGCAACACAGAAATGGCTGGCTTTGACTGCTTAGGTACCTTGATGTACATTGTAGCTGTGCTTGGACTGTGGATGATTGATAAGCCAGCTGCGTGTCTACCAGCTGCCTACATCAACAGACTGCGGCTGGTCACAGGGCTAACCAGAGTTTTAATCTGACTGTTTACGCCGAGCCTGCGTGCAAATTGTGGCAGGGGAAAGTAAATGGAATTTTTTTTTTTTACTGTCTGGGATTCTTTTGACTGAAGTGGGGCTAATGTACGCTCGGGGAACAATTGGCAAATCGAATTGAATACTTTCGTTGCAGACAGTCTTTCAAATGGTAATACATTGTAAATGCTCTGTGCATGAAAAATCCTTTGATACTTTGGGAACAATTACTGCCTACCTTTTGTCTTCCCCCTTTTTGTATGTTTCTACTCCTGAAATCCTTACGTTCCGGTTGTGACAAAAGATTCTTGCCCTGCCATTGTTCAGATCTTATCACACCACCACCAGTTCCTCCCCTCCCCCTCCCTTTGTCTGTTCCCGTCTGTAACCTTTCCTGTTTCTTTATCAACTCGCAGGCCATGTCCCATAGTCCCCCGCACCCCTAATCCCGGCGGAGGGGCACAGCAGGGGGCCAGCGCCTGCAAGCTATGCGGACCCGTTGAGTCTGGCTTTCGCCTACCCCTTCAGGACCAGACTTGTCCCTTTCACCACATGTCCACAGATGGGTTAGTCGGGAATCTCTTTTTTGGTCCACATTTTCTGGTTTTTCTTTTTGTCAGTAGCACTAAATGCCATGGCTTCAGGAGGGAAGAAAAAAATTTGCCAGGTGTTAGTTTTTGTTCTTTTAATTAGCTCTTTTAATTAGCTCGCTGACTTTCCTTTGATCTTTATTTTCGTCTCTTGCCACTGCTTTGCACTTTGCTTGTGTGCACTTGTTCCATTTACATGTTTTTTTTTTCACCTTACAATTTTGCTTCACTGCATTTGTGAACAGAATCTGTGACCTTTTTGAAAAAATCTCTCCCCAAAAGCAAGCTTGCTGCATCCCTCTCGTTTCCTTCCCCTCCACTTTGTTTCGTACGGCATAGTTTGCGATGTTTTTGTTCCTGTAGTCAGAGCAAGTCAGATCTGTGACTTTCAATTTGTGTATCACAGGATCTGAAGTGTTCAGTCATTTCTCATTACCACTCCATGTAAATAGTAACAAAGCAAAGCATAAGCATGTACATGTACCAGTGGTATTGTAATGAAGTCAGTCATAAGGAAGTGCGTGCTCTATTGGTATCGGTGCATGGTCGCAAACAGTTTCCAACCCTCCTGCGTCAATCAAGTGATGCTTGCCTCTGTCAGCTAAAACCCATAGAGATTGTACACGTACATGTACATGGAGGTAGAGAAGAATGAAACAAGGGTATGAGGTGTGCCCCCCCCCTTCACTTGAACTGCAGAAGCATTGTGCTTGGAATTAGGATTTTGGCCAGCATTCGAAAGTGGGTTCTCTACCGGTAAATTTGCCTGGAAGTAGAAAATAGGGCGGGAAAGTGTTCTGCTCTTCTGCACCTGCTTATTGTGGAATGAAACAAGGTGTCCAGAATGGATTACGGGTTGCCCAAACGATGCCCAGACACCCACACAGGGCTTGAACATGGTATAATTTTGTTCCCTTGCCTTCCATAATTATTTGAATGCTGTTTACCACTGTCTGCCCAATGTTGATCCTGTCATTTTATTGCTTTGCCATTTTCCTGTGGAAACACTTGCTGGTATTCTGCTGAATGCTCTTGTTTTAGTTGTTCATAGTCTTTGCGCTTACATTGTAGTGGTCTTAACGTTCTTTTTTTATCCAATTGATGCTGCATTAAAGTTACAAACACGTGTACATGTAACTGCCATTTGTCAAATGAGGTAGTTCATAGAGTACCGAAGTGATTACGTCATGCGCACAATTAGTGTGTAAAAGGCATTAGCTCGAGAAACAGCGCGTGAACAAACACGCGTGCGTACTCTATTCGTTTGCACTTTACTGTCTGGTTCACAGTGACGTCACACTTCGGTACTCTGTTGTTTGTGACCATGCTAAATTTACACCAGTGATCTTTTCCCAGTGGAACGCCGCTATAACGAACACTGCTGTGATACTGAACAGTTTACCGGTCTGTGAACCCTGTTACGTTCATTACAGCAGCGTTCCACTGTATTGCCATCAGTGCTGATTACTCATGTACAGTACATGCAGAGCTTGCCATTAGACAATCAATATTGCATTCTCACCAGTAGGTTTGACTTGGTGTTTTCTTGCAAAAATCTTGTGCTCCTAAGTATTCATGTCTATTTTGTGGATAGCCAATTCTTTACAGAGAGATACCGGATACCTGTTCAGACAGGTACCTGGTATTCAAAGCACTGATTGTACATTTTTGTCTATACCTGTTTAGACTGTTGGGTTTTTGTTTATTTTTCATTAGAATATAAAGTTCCCATGCTTTCCTGTACTTTTGCAAAATGAGAGATTTTCTACCCAATTTGAGTCACTTCCTTAAAACTGTGTCGAGAAAGTTACCCATTTTCAGTATTTCAAATTCAAATTTAGGTGGAACATACTGTATCATCACATTGTTACTGTTTGAGTTTTTTAAAATGGAGTGCCCTGTCTTGTCTCTTATAGTAAGTATTTGTAGATATCAATAATTCAATACATTGTCCTCATACATTCTCCATTTGTCATTGGAATTGTTGTCGAAATCAGACATTGCACGATCTGTGTTTTTCTTGAAAGCACCAATGACTCAGCGCTGACTTTTGTACCTTTTCGATGGTAGCAAAGTTTCAGTTGTATTTAATCAAGGCATGCTGGTGTTTGTTCAGCGTACTATGTGTTTGTATTGATGGATTTTATCGTTCATGCACCTGTACTAATTTCTATTTTTGGCAGGATGTTGCTAGAAAAGAAAAAATTACTGCCTGACCTTGTTGAAATAGAATTACAAAACTTTTAGCAAATGCACGTAACTTTCTGTCATGTTTGCGCTGCTCAATAACAGCCAAAGTGTTTCATGCACGTACTGTGTTTTGTTTCCTTGAGAGGGAAGTAAATTGGTTTTCAACGCTCCCATTTCAAAAAAGTTGGCAGCATCATCAGGCAGTATTATGCAAGAGAAGAGAAAAAAAGGTTGTTCATGACATCTACTGATGTTCAAAAGACCCATTTCTGTATTTGTTGTCTTCAAATATCTTTTGTCTCCTAGAAACTATCTGTCGTTGACCTTGTTTTATGATTGGTGTTAAAAATAGAAAACCTTATCTTTGCATTGTTCAATCTCTGTGCGTTGTGGCCCTCTGTTGGTCATTCTGCTCCAGCTTGTACAAAGAGTAGACACTTCTGCACAGGACAACTTGTGCTGTCTAGGCTCCTTGAATTGAGATTCCGAGGTTGTAAATGTTGAACCACGCTGGTGATAGAAATTCTCAAGACTCTCCTTTCAAGTACAAGTACATGTATCTAAAATGTATAGGTGTATTATCTGTAATGATCAGCTGAAACCAGGGAACCAGTGCTGACTTATTATCCAGTTTATTGGATAGTACAGAGGACCACAATATTCACTGGTACTTGGCGGAAATACTCTGCCAGGTGCCTGTTCAGCTGCCAGGTACTGCCTTACAACATTTCATTTGTGAAAAAAAGGGGAGGGGACGTGTTCTTTTGTTACAGATGTAAATTGGCACTCTACTAATGTCCAGCCACTTACTTTCGAGCTCACTGAGTTTGGGGTAAAAGTTGGTATTCTCAAGTTTGTTAACGTGAAGCCTACCGGTAACTTTTTACAACGGTTCAGGACACCAGTGGCACATTGTGGGCATTTGGGGACATTTAGCCCCATGTAAAGTAACAGTGATTGGGGCATTACCTTTCTTAATTTTGCAAATTCTGCCAAAGCCTGGTGGATTCTGAAAGATAAAGGAAAACCTAGGGTGTTATTAATGTGTGGTATTGTGTGATGTGTCACATCAGGGTTCCTAGTCACCCTGGAAATCAGGGAAGACTTGGAAAATGAGTTTCCCTTCTTCCAGTCAGGGAAAAGTTGGGAAATGTGAGAAAAATGCCTCAAAACGAGTAAATGTCAGGGAAGGAAGTTGACCCACGAGAGAGTGGTCAGTCTGTTACTTTTTGCCTCATGTCCAAACAGCATGTCCATCGGATGACTGGTTATGGTGTCTTTATAGATGTGCCAAACTGGAAGCAATTATCTTGGAATTTTGTAAATTTAGTAGGGAAAACTCATGAAAGGCTAGGAACCCTGTACGATCAGACCATAGAGCTGCAGTCGGGTTCATCAAAAGTCTCGGCCAATTCATCACAGGTCATCCAAACCTAAGCCTCTTGCAAGCTATTCAAATGAACTGTTGGAAAAACCATTCCTGTATAAAATGAAATCTTTTGTGTTGGGGAGATGTTCATTTTATCTTGGGTGTTTTTGCCCTGTGGTATTTTATATTTATTTGTACTGTAGATTCGGTGTGTTCTGAAGGCTTGTGAAAATGTAAACTTACTCAAACCCACTATCACCTGCTTGGTAGTGCAGACATCTCACCACTCAACCACCAGGCATGATGGGGATCAATTAGCCAGTGCAAGTCAGGTGACAGCCATGGCTACCATGCCAAACATTCGGTCATTGTTCGTCGTGTTACTCATGACTGGTCTCGTGGAAGGACTTATGATGAATTTGACTACCTCTGTGGTAGATTGTGAGTTTTTTATATCAATAGTCACACTCACCCTTCACCCAGCTTAATCTTGGTGTTTCAGTGTGGCCTTTTCTTCTTTTTCTTAACTCCTTTAACTAATCGCTTCCTTGGGGGTTTCTGAGTTGGGCATCTTCAAAAATGGAACAACATTTGTGTGAAAGGGACAAAGTCTGGTTCTGTGGTCAAGGGTCAGAGTGTAAAATCGTTTGTTGAATTGGTTTGACTTTGATTCTCTTTTCTTGAACAGCTCCGATGCACTCAGGAAAAACCAAGAAATTGAGTTCCAGAGAAACAAAGAGAGATTCCTGTTTCTTAAGGTGGGATTAAATTCTAACTAACCGGTTTTCTTTTAGGGGAAAGCTCAAAGGATATGAAGCAAGTGTTCAAAACTTATGGATAGTCTCCCTAGTGTTGAATGTTTGTGAGCTCCATGGAGGTAGATTTGTTGTCTCAGTACTCACGTTCATCACCCAGAGACCTATTATGCTGTTTGATTTCCAGTGGGGTGCAAAAGCACTGGAGAACATGCTGATTGTTCCCCCCGGGTCAGGAATAGTCCACCAGGTCAACCTTGAATACCTCGCCCGTGTCATCTTTAACAAGAATGGCCTGCTGTACCCCGATAGCCTCGTGGGGACAGACTCCCACACCACCATGATCAACGGCCTGGGCATTGTGGGATGGGGTGAGTGTTTGACAAATGTCCAATGGGTGGCACAAGTGGCCAGTGCTTAAGAGTGCTAGCCTCTTGCCACCGTGGTCTTGGGTCAGATTCCCAACCAGGGCCATTTTTTTGAGTAGAATCATCAGTTGGTTCTCCCCTGCGCCGCAAGTGTTTTTCTCAGCATTCTCTGGTTTTATTTGTAGCTGTGCTGCCTGAGGTACCTTAATTTACCTTTGGCTCAACATCATTGCAGAGGGACCCTTTGTATCTCAGCAGCGAACAGGGATGATTAGCTCACCAATAAGTACATAAATAAATTTTCCTAATTCCAGATTTCAACTAGTGTGGAAAACTGTGGCTTGATCTTTGTTGCTCAAAGTTCAGAATTACTCATGCCCAGGGTAAATTTACATATACATTGGCAAGACTCGACATTCTTGTATCTTAAAAAATCATTGTAAATCTCACGATGGATTTTGAACAATCCTGGCAAGTTACCATTGAGATAGCACCATAATTAAGGAAACAGACTTGTCTTTGGAAAGTTTTGTACCATGTTGCACGCCATTATTCATATTTATGATGGAGCCTGGCAAAGGCTTGTTCAAAAAAATGCCATCCATAAGCTAAGTTGTGGAAGATTCTGAAGTAAGGAAGTTATGCAAAATAATGCTAGATCTCCATCGGGTAAAAAAAAATGCTTTTGTAACAGGAAATGACAAAGTACATGTAAGTTTCTCTTCAAACTCTGAGAAGAGTCTCAAGTCATAAAGGACTTACTGTTTTCAAGCTGTCGTAAGATTAATCATTTGTTTCTGTTAGAAAAGTTTGAAAGGTCCAACTTTTAGTCTCCGCAAGTCTCTCTCACTCGTTTCATGTCTTTTCTTGACCTTTCAGAAAGATTCTGCTAGGAGCAGTGTGCCAGAATCGTCTACTACTGCAATTTACATACTTACCGCTGCTCCAGTCGATACACAGTATTTTGGCTCTCCTTTTTTCTGCAGGGGTCGGGGGCATCGAAGCGGAAGCAGTTATGCTAAATCAGTGCATCAGCATGGTTCTCCCCAAGGTCGTTGGGTACAAACTGACCGGTGAAATGGATTCGTTGGCCACATCGACGGACGTCGTGCTGACCATTACCAAGGTGGGTCGGCCGTGGCTTGTTAGCTTGAGTTAATACAGCACGCGTGACCTCGTCAGCATTCAGCAAGGTTAAATTGCAACTGGGCCATGTTTTGTGGGTACTTCTAAGGGCAAGATTTTCTTATAACACAGATTGCCTCCAAGGCTGTAAGCAGCAATTTTTGCTCAGGGTATGCTTACATGAAGAGCAGAATTTTTGCAAAATTAATGAAACAGCAGTAGAAATGTCGGTGTCCACTTGCATTTTCAAGTGTCCGCTGTGAAGGGTCAACACTTTTTATCTCTAAAGCTGGAAGAAGGCTTTAACTTGCTCACGCAGTGCCATGAAATTGGCCAGTGTCGGGTTTGTGTTGTTTCCTTAGGCAAGGTATTTCACTTTTAAAGATTCTGTTTGGAAGAAACTAAATTTTAAGCAGTATTTTCCTATATATTTTGCTGTCATATTATTTATGTTTAATCGCTTCAATTGGTAGGATTGGTAAAACGTCTACGGCCAGCTGCAGTGCGCCTTGAAATCTCTCATTTATATGTCCTAAAAAATTTCTTGTTTTCAGCACTTGCGCCAAGTTGGTGTCGTGGGCAAGTTTGTGGAGTTCTTCGGTCCAGGCGTGGCCCAGCTGTCCATAGCGGACCGCGCCACCATCGCCAACATGTGCCCGGAATATGGTGCTACCATTGGATTTTTCCCTGTGGACAACAGCAGTATCACCTACCTCAGGCAAACGGGTACAAGTCACAAGAGTTTACTCTTTTGCAAGTCTTCAAAACGCCACCCCATCCTTACCCATATCCTAATGTCCCCTATCCCCCACTCCTCCTTGCTAAATGACTGTCATGTCAACAAGAAAATACTTTGTTTTCAGCCCACTTTTTTCTTTGTTCTGTTTGTGTCGTCAGTAAAGATCATTAGGGAAAAAAAGTGATCCAGTAAAATCTGATCTGACTATTTGTTGTCCCCAAACATGGCCTGCTTGACTAGATTTGTCGTGACAGCTGCGAACCCGTGCCCTGTCTAAACCGAACACTAAGAAATCCCGCTTACTCCATTATGTAACACTGCATATCAGTGTGAGGTACAGTCTGAAATGTTGGACCCACTCCACTCCAGGTTGAAACGTGCATATTTCATGTACAGCATTCCCATCTCACATGGACTATTCTGGATCTCTTTGGAATATTCCTGTCCCAGTTGAAACGTTGCTGTCCCGTGCTGAGCATTGGTATTTGTCAGCACCTTTCCTATTCCATGGAGGAGATTTCCATATCGTGTGGAACATTTCACTCCATTTGGAACATTCTTGTTCATGTGGAATGCATTTCATCCCTTTGAACATTCCGCCCTCTCGCCTGAAATGTGCCGGACGGTGCTTAACAGCAGGTCATTGAGACGAATCGTGTTTCTCATCCCAATCTGCCGTTCTCTTTGCCAGGTCGTGATGAGACGCAGATCGCCTTCATCGAAGCCTACTGTAAAGCCAATCACATGTTCAGAGACTACACCAACCCAGACCAAGACCCTGTATTCTCAGAGGTCAGTTTGCTCAACACAGTTTTTCAAGTGACAGTGTTGTGTAGTCCCATCTTTTCCTGGTTTCTGGAGTACACGTTTAAACCACAGAGAGCCAGTTGAAAATTTTGTAGCACCCAGCCTCATTTGAAGGGCTCAGTCAGAGCCTCAATCCTCGGTATTAAATCTGCATTCAAGCACTGAAAGATAGAGATACTTACATGAAATATTGCCCGATATCATCTTAAGATTAGGAAAAACTGTGTATGATTTTTTAGTCTTCAAAGTACTTGAACTCGGAATTTTAACCCACTGGGGAAAAAAAATACAGAGAAAAACTTGCACATCCTACATCTGATTTAACTTTTCCTTGATGAGGGGAGCAGATGAACAGAGGTTTTTGCTGAGGAAATTCTCAGGCGAGGGAAGGTCGCTTGAGAAGCAGCAAGGTGATGTGCACACCGCAACCTTTTCAGCTGGTGCCCTTTTTGCGGGGTTACTAGCTGTACGGAATAAGCCTCGGCTGGGTTCAATTTCGAGAACTGGCTTAACGGAACTGGTAAGCAAATCTATGCACGAAGCTTCAATGAGCCGGTAACCAGTCGCAAGAAATGCCCAATGCAAGGTATTTTGGCTGGTAACCTACCCCCTGCTGAGCAGATGCCTTGCTTGCTCAGGAAATGTTTCTACTTAATAGTTCTTTGACTTTTTTTTTTTAATCCCAAGGTGGTTGAGCTCGACCTGAGCACGGTGCGGTCCTGCCTCAGTGGGCCCAAGCGGCCCCATGACAGGATCCTGGTGACAGAGATGACGACGGACTTCCAGAGCTGCCTGGACACCAAGGCAGGCTTCAAGGGCTTCGGCATCGCTAAGGAGCTGCAAGGAACCACTGTGCCATTTCAGATGGATGGGGCGGAGTACCAGCTGACACATGGTTCGGTGGTCATCGCCGCAGTTACCAGCTGCACCAACACCAGCAATCCGTCGGTCATGCTGGGAGCAGGTCAGTTGAAGACTGTCTTAGCAGTGAAATGTTGTCGTTCGGAAAAGGAGGTTTTCGTTGGACGTTCTCTGAACTACAAATGCTTCAGCTTCACTCCACAGGATCTGTCCCGATTGCTATCACAGAATACTGTGCAACATAACATTGAGAGAATGTGAAGAACACATAACTGGTCCACAGTTACTTTTCAGTGTTGGAGTGAAGGCCATCGCAAGGCCATCACAAGTCATCCAGTCTTAAACCAAGTCACAAGCTATTCAAATGAACCGTGACAAACGAATCCATCTGTCACTGTTCAACCTGTTTCTTGTCCCTGGTCTCATGAAATGAATTGTGACTTGATCTGTGATGGGACTTGCTACGGACTTGACTAAAACACTGATGCTATCCACCCGCGAGCATCTAAGCATATCCTTGTGCATAAGCTAGTGGTGCCAAGCAGTGGTCTATTTCTCAGCATTGCGTTTTTACCGTTGTTGGAGAAGTTTTGCTCTTAGCCTGACCGAGGATGTCCTCGCGAAAAACAGCCTGGTATTTTTGGACTGTCAAGCAAACAGATTCTTCTCAGAACCACTTTACTCAAAAAGAAAAATGACAGTTCTTGAAAAGCCCTCAGATCGCTCACCGTTGGGCTTGCAAAAACCTTCCAATGGTCTGACCCTGTCCTCTCGTTTGTGCAGGACTGCTCGCCAAGAAAGCTGTGGCGGCTGGCCTAACGGTAGCCCCCTACATCAAGACCAGCTTGAGTCCGGGCAGCGGCGTGGTTACGTACTACCTCCAGGAGAGCGGGGTTATACCCTACCTAGAGAAACTAGGGTAAGGAAGAACAGTTCCCCCATGTTTGAAAGTGTGCAGTAACGTGCCACCCGGAAGCAATGTTGGCAGGATGTCATCGGCATGCTGCTGCCAAGCGTGCCCACTCATTTTCCACTAAAATCACAGTTCATAGACTGAGTCAGCAATGCACATAGTATGGAGTGTATTTTGTTTGATACGTTTGTCTGAAATAGAATGCTACGGCTGAAATTATTTCCACGCGTGTATATTGGAAATTTCTGTAGGCTGTGGTAATATGCTGAACGCCTAACACAGCTATTTCTGCTTAACAGCACAAGTAGGCCCGTCCCAACAATTCCAGTGCGCATGGGAAAAGCACAAACTTCCAGAGCGTAGAAAATTTTTCCTGGGCAAAGCAAAACACCGACAAGCCCATTATCTCGTTAACAGTCATAATTAGTTCTCTCGGGTGGTTTTTGCCTGTTGCTGGGATTTGCTGTTCTTTGTTCTGAAACGGCTTCTTAAAATTGGGCACCTGTCTCTGCATTCATTCCCTCACAATATTCAACGGGACAATTTCCTTTTCAAAACTGACGGCTCCCAGCACCAACGCAAACTTGTCTTTCCCATTGCAAACAGACTGCAAGGCTCTTTGTGTCAGGAGAGTCTTCTGTCAAGTGCCAAACACAGTGCTGGACAGTTCCCGGTTGGTTGTTTTGATGTGTCATGGCTTGTTTCTTCCAGGTTTGATATCGTGGGCTACGGCTGCATGACATGTATTGGTAACAGCGGCCCACTGCCAGAGCCGGTGTCTAAAGCCATCGAAAAGGTGAGCCATCCCAACCCTTCACAATTCACAGGTTTCAGAGGATTTTGTGGGATTGGAGAAAGTAGAGCTAAATGTCCCTCAAAAGGGAGCAAGATTTCGAGAAGTGTGAGATTTGCTACCTGCCAAGTGGTTGATTTCACAGAATTCGGAAGAATTCTGAATGCTAAGAAACTTAAGGAGTACTCCACCATGCATCCACTGATTTTTTTTTCCATTTAAGATTAAGATGAGTAAAAACTGTCATCTTTGTTGTGCCACTTTTCTCCTTCCCAATCATGTAAAGGAGGAATTGAATTCTGATCTCATCAATCTGCAACGTTCGCTTTTGCAGGGTGACCTCGTGGCCTGTGGCGTTCTGTCCGGCAATCGCAATTTTGAGGGTCGGATCCACCCCCTCACCAGGGCCAACTACCTGGCCTCCCCTCTGCTGGTGATAGCCTATGCCCTGGCCGGCACTGTCCGCATTGACTTTGAGACCACTCCACTGGGTAAGTAGGGGAGCATGACCAAGAGCTTTGAAATTGACAAGCTCAGTGTGCTATAGCTATTGGCATATTTTGGGATTTGAGTTCGAAATGCAGGAATGATAAGGCTTGGCATAAGCCAAGGTTGCCATGAGTTGTACTTAAATTCTGTGCAGGACTTCTTTTACGTTTCGCTGGCAATGAGCTGTAAAGTTTAGACACCATTCATATCTCTACTTTATAGGCCAAAATCTTAATCGAAACCACCCCTTTGTCTACTGTTACATTGAGGTTATTCATTAATTCTATGGCAACTTACTCCCAGATTTAGTTCTGATTGTCTGCGGCATACTTTTATTACAAATGAACTTGATTGATGATTTTTCCATGTACAGAGGCTTTGATCGTACACACCCATGGGCTTTAAGTGCAATCTTTGCGGAAAGGAAACGCTAATAGTGAAATGGGAATATTGGTTGGGTTCATTTGACACCAGTTGCGCGTCATTCTTGTTGTGGCCAACTCAGTAACGGTTGTTTATTTGAAATTGCCATAAGTGTTCCAGGTCTGTTTGTTTGTCAACCCCCGTACAAACTGTGTCGCACATTCATCCAACTAGCCCTTATTCTGACTGGATTTTTGTCTGGGACCATCTTTTAGGCAATTCGCCAGACGGTACGGAGGTCTTCCTACGGGACATCTGGCCCAGCCGTAGCGAGATACACGAAGTGGAGAGGCAGTACGTCATCCCGGGCATGTTCAAAGAAGTCTACGCCAAGATTGCTGTGAGTAGGGCTGATGCTGGCTGACTTCATGTCATCCTGTCTTGTCTTGAATACTGCAGCGCTTGCATGCCCTCGCTTCTCTTGGCCACTGGTCGAGCAGATGGAATTGTGGGAAGTTTGGCAAACTGAGCTTGACTGTGTCGCAGGGTTTGCAGTCAAGTCAAATTAGAAATTAAAGTCCTTGTTCTCAGCTTTAACAAAGATTCCAAACCAGGGACAGGCATTAAAGCACTGTTTCCAACGTGCATGAAAAGCATGCCCTGCTCCCATGTGTACACCATGAATTTGTGCACATTCATTCGCAAAACGGTCAGACATGCACAGGGCTGTTCACTTGTGCAAACCAGCATGTTTATGGGATCCTAGCCTCAATGTGCCATTATGAAATCTACAGATATCTGTGTAGGGATGAGAGGTAACGTGGTTGGTATTACCAGTGGTGTAATCCAGACCCCTTAAGACCATCACAAGACCCCACAGATTGGTCACAAGACCATCACAAGACCCCACAGATTGGTCACAAGACCATCACAAGACCCCACACATTGGTCACAAGACCATCACAAGACCCCACAGATTGGTCACAAGACCATCACAAGACCCCACAGATTGGTCACAAGACCATCACGAGACCCCAAAGATTGGTCACAAGACCAACACAAGACCCAACAGATTGGTCACAAGACCATCACGAGACCCCACAGATTGGTCACAAGACCAACACAAGATCTCCAGTTCTGAATTCAAATCGGAAGCTATTCAAAAAACTGCAGCAATGGCACTCATTTCTCATCATTCAACCTATTGCTTGAGGGATGGCCTTGAGACTGCTCCAGTGACTGGTCTTGTGACAGTCTCATCTACAACACTGGTAATTACCCTAATTTGATATTTCTAGTGTGGGCTCGTCATCTCTCCATTGAGACCATTTTTTGCTGCTCTTGCAGAAGGGTAACGAGCGTTGGAACAGCCTGGATGCCCCAGAAAGCATGCTGTATCCCTGGGACCCCCAGTCCACTTACATCCAGTCACCACCGTTCTTTGAGACCATGGTAAGTTGCGTTGCAAGGGAATTCTCCATTTGCCTGTGATATCTTTGTTTCCATACTAGCATACTTGTGCTGTGGCATGGTTGGCAGATTTGAAGCCGATGGACAGGTGTTTAGAATGGAATTGAACCAAAAAGATTTTTTTTTCCTTTCTGAATTGATCTGTTTTCATTCTTTTGATCTGTGTATAGATTTTATGCATGTGTCATGCTGTGATGTATGAAATATCATCTCGTTTCGCTTTTCAATGAAAACAAGTGCTGAGATCTTGTTGGTATTGCCGTAACATAACCCAATCTGCATGAAAACAAGTTGAGCTGAATATCCTTTTCCCTTTGGCCATACTGTAACAATCAGTGTGGACTGAAAAGTCCAGTCCTTGAGCTGTGAAATGCCAGCTTTTGAATCAACCCGCCGACAGTTTTTAAAAACATTGTGTGATCTTGGAGGGATTCAAACCAGTCGTCACAGAGAAAAACTGACATTACCATTTTACAAGCCCCTTTCTTAATTCCAACGGATTGTTTCATCTCCAAGGAGAAAGAAGTGCCACCAATCACCGGAATCAAGGACGCGAGTGTCCTCCTCAACTTAGGCGACTCAGTCACCACTGACCACATCTCGCCAGCTGGCAGCATCGCACGCAGTAGCGCGGCGGCCCGCTACCTGGCCTCGCGCGGCCTGACACCTCGCGAGTTCAACTCTTACGGCAGCCGGCGGGGCAATGACGCAGTCATGGCCCGTGGCACCTTCGCCAACATCCGCCTGGTTAACAAGTTCGTGGGAAAGCCGGGCCCCAAGACTGTTCACATCCCTTCAGGCGACAGCATGGATATCTTCGATGCGGCCGAGCGGTACCAGCGAGAGGGCCACACCTTGATTATCCTGTCCGGAAAGGACTATGGGTCAGGATCGTCGCGCGACTGGGCTGCGAAGGGACCATGGATGCTGGTAAGTCCAGTCTTAAGATTCATCATCTTCAGACCTTTCCAAATCCTCTAAAATTCACCAGATGCTGGAGGAGAATGTTTCAGTATTGGAGGCAGTAAATCTTAGTGGCTTTTCTTAACGTGGCTAGATGTTCTGGAAAACTGAAGTGCCATTGTGTTCCTGAACTGTAGAGGATTTGGGGTGATTCTAGAAGGTTTGAGCAAAAACTTCCAGGCAGTTAGGATTTATTTTGTACTTGTTCAGTATCTGTTCCATGAACTGTCAGGTCATTCTACTGTGACAAAAATGTCAATTTCGTGGCTGCTGTTTCTGTCTTCAAGAAAAGTAATCAGTAATTCAAGAAACAGTAATCCTCAAGACTTCATTTTCTGATAGTTCTTGCCAGCTTGCAAGAATCAGTGCAAAGTGAAGCAGATCCGTTCCGCATTTAGCGGCACAATTCACAGTATTACGCATGTTTCGTTGCTCAAAACCTCAGGGTGTGCGCGCCGTGATAGCGGAGAGCTACGAGCGCATCCATCGCAGCAACCTGGTGGGCATGGGCATCATTCCGCTTCAGTACCTGCCCGGTGAAAGTGCTGACTCCCTGGGCCTAACCGGTAAAGAGAAGTATTCCATCGACGTACCGGAGGACTTGCAGCCTGGACAGAAGACTACCATCAAGGTACCATTCAACAGAACAGTTTCCCTAGTCAGGATTCGGGAGTGTGTTTTGTGCAGTTTACCTATACTTTCATAGTTTGACAGTGAGTTTATACAGGTGAACAAAGAAATCATAGGCGAAACATTCCTGTTCTAAGGAGATGGGAGTTACTGTGTTAGCACCACACTCAACTGCGTACTTCATGCATTCGTCGTCTGAGGCGCATGTGCATTTTAGAATAAACACCCTATTAGTCGAAGAGATGTCTGAAGCTCATTGATGTCGGAAGCTCACTATGGTTGAGCCATGCCTTCCACCATAAGTGATGACTTCTATCACTGGTCATCACGTTGGTCTATTTATTTTCGACCGCTGTCACCAACCGCCCGCAGTTTGAATGTATTTTTCTGTCATATGTTTTTCAGTGTTAATGTTGTTATTTGGGTCATTTTTACAGACAAGTGACGGTCGTTCTTTCGAGGCCATCATCCGCTTTGACACCGACGTGGAGCTGACATATTTCCGCCACGGCGGAATCCTCAACTACATGATCCGACAGAAACTGGCCAAATGAATCAAGTCTTCTTGAAGAAAAATTTCAAAAATCATGCGGCTGATGACCTATGACCTATAACAGTAACTTAAGTAAGATTGATATGTGGTTGCTTCGATTTCACACCGTGCATCGATTATGGGCATTCTGAATGAAAGTGGTTCCCCCTTTCTTTCTTTTTTGAGATTGCATAATTTCAGACTTTGGCCACAATGTCGATGTGAAGCACAGCAGCATTGTCGGGAATGGAATTCAAAATTCAGATTTCTAACTTCAGTAACAAGGATGTTATGCTGACCTATCTGAACAGGTGTAATCAGATCTTGCAAGTTACGTCTAAATGTACAAGAAAAACCTAATTTTCATACATGCGTGTTCAAATTTGTGCGCTCGGGGCAAATGTATATGCCTTGTTCAAATTTACACTCCATAACTACTTTTAAAAAAAAGCATTGGAAAATTGACAGGCCATTGTCAGATTCAAAGATAGAGCCATACATGATTACTTTTGCCATAACTATAAACTTACGCACAATTAAAATTGTAACCCATTTAGGCTTTATTTAAGAGAAGCTTCACTTTTGGGCAAGACTTGAAATTCATTGAGAACAAACGAGGAGAAAATTGTCGAGCATTTAAAAAAGTGTGTGAGCAAACCAACTCATGAACTCTGTACAGAAATTTCTTCCATGAAAGCTTTGTCGGCATAATGCTGTCTGCCGCAAATCAATCCGTTCATCTGACATCAAAATCAAAAGGGAAAAAATAAACCTGTGGGTCTAATTCCAAAATTTCAGTACCATTTCACCGAGATTGATGTCACTGAGGAAGCATCTAAATTACGTGGCTGCGGCTAGCAATCATGCACATGTCTATGGGATCTGCAGATAGCCACTGGTTGGTGGTGTCTCTTGGCTCATGTGTTATTTGTAGCCACAACCAGATTATTCAGGCAAGGCCTGAGCTAGCTGGACAATGCTGCTGATTTCATTGGCTATTTTAATGATGCAAGGAACCAGTGAGAAGCAATCAATATGATAGATTCCTTGAGCTGGTAACTTTGTTTCTTGCTTCAAAGTAAACCATGGGCTGCCAGTACATATTGAAAGCTGCTTCATAAAATTGGGGTTTTTTCCCCAACGTGTGCTTTCTGACGTGGTCAGTCAGATTTTTTCTCCTTTGGAAAGAAAATGGTGACCACTGACTAACAGTGTCAAGCTTGTTACTGTTCTGGCTTGTTTGCAAGTTGACCAACCATGGAAAAAAATTTTTTTGATCAGCCATGATCATGCTAAATCATCCAAAATCTCCTACAAAATTTTGGAGGATCGTGGAGAATCATTTCAACAACTGAAGGACGTAAGTCACCCTCCATCACATTACCTGATCAAATTATCTTTCAAGGGTTTATATTTTGGATGGGCGATGTTTTTTGTATTGTTTCGTTTTGGCTTAGGAATATTTTTTGAGGAAAATTTGGAAGACTTAATTTTGCCGTAAACTTTTACGATTTCCCAATTCTTGCACAGATCTTTTATATAATGCCAGAAAACGATGTTTTCATGTTGATGTCCTCAGCGTGTGTTATCCAGTATGTATTATAGTTAACTGTATACTTCGCTCATTGATGGTCAGTACACTATGTTTAACAGTGCCCCAAATTGCCAAAATTTAGAGCGCTGTATTTAATTCCAGAGTAATTATGAAGGACATCTCATTTAGCCTTTATGTGTGTACAGATAAGTTCCAATTTTGAGCAATGCTGCCAGGCCAAATTTCATGGTACTGCTCATAAGCTGATTTTTGTACTAGTAACACGGCCTTTATCTGTTTCACAGAGACTGTCAAAGTGGTAAGCAGAGCAATAGCAAACTTAACCACCGAGGAAAAAATTGCTTAAATTGGTGGCATGGCAACAGAAATCTCCACACACATGCAAGTGTTAGCTTACCCAAGTTGTGAATTGGTGCTTACCCTGATTGTCTGCTATTCGCCTTGAGCAGCAGTGCCGCCTCATTGGTTGAAAAGAGCCATGTTGGTCAGGAGTTTATATTTTGCTGGTAGCCGTGCAACCCTAACGCATGCGTTGCATAGTCGTTTATGAACCAGCAAAGTGCAGTTCCGACCAAGGGAACATCTGTTGCTGGGAAATTTGCGCCCTCTCTTGGTTCAGGTCGGGTCTCAAAGTATCTGTCACACTGACCGTTAAGCAGCACTGTGAGATTGGACCCCAGTATTTGAAATAGACATGTCAAGAGTAATGTAGAAATGAAGTTTATTTGACACAGACGGAAAATAATTTGATTCAGTAATTTTTCTTTCATTATGTCCAAAAGAAAAAAACAACTGCTGGACCAAATCATGATTACCCTCCTTTGCTACAACAGTCGCAGACAAGTCGAAAATTCCTTCCACTTGATTTTGCCCCAGCACACAGACACATAGGGGTCATTTGACTGATTTTAACTGATCGGACAACTGTGTCAAGGACGCATCTCAGTTCCTGGTCGTTGGAACTTGGGAAGGAATGAAAATGTTCCGAGACCAAGGTTTTTGATGCACATGTTCAGAATTATTTCTGCTCGCCCCATCTGGAAAATCCATATGTTCATCCAAAAATACTTGTGATTCTCATTTCTGAATAACTTTGTGTAAAAGTGGTTTTTACAGTGCTGTATTGAAGACTGCAGTGTTAGCCGGACTGAGAACACGAGTACCAAGTCAACAAAGTGAGAAATTCTTAATTTTCCCTGTTTCTCATGAAGTCTAGGTCCCTGTCTACTCACAGTTTGCAAAGAACTAGATCAACTCTGATTATTTCCAGTGAAGTGTTCAAACCTAATTGCGAAGATGGTGCTATATATGTAACTTCGAATGTACGTGGTGACAACCGCACTGTGACCTCGAATTGAGATCCACGGTGATATTTGGGAGAACTGATCTCGTGGTATTGTGCATCATTTGGTAAAATTTGTCATTTGGTGAAGTGAGGAGTTATGAAGTATGTACACGTTACCAGAAAAAAAAAGATGGCAGTAGAAATGTGAATGGACCCTTTGTAGGATGGCACGCAAGACTTGGAACTGTTGAATGCTTCCGGTACAGTGTCTAGATTGAGAATTGGGCAGATTTTTTCAGGGAAAAAAAACAAGAGAGATTAGAGGAATGAAAATGCCAACCAGACTTTAAAAGATCATCTGGAACTTTGTTTCCAATCCTTAAAGAGGAAAATACTGCCCTTACATCAGTTTGTAGAATTTGTCCAAGAGAACTTAGCTTCCATTCGAAGGTACAGATTCTTGGATGTGTATATCCAGTCACTGATTTTGTGTTGCTTTTTTTTTTCAGCCAAGGAAATGGGAATTTTATCATTTTACTTCAGGAATATTGAAATGTTATTTTTGTTTGTTGTCATTTTATGCGCGATTAATATTTTTGTTGGGTCAAATAGTTACTGGAGGAGACGACGAAAGATCCACACAAATACATGCAGATGTTAAATATTGCAACGTTGTAAATTGGTAACACAATTCAGTTCCCAAGAGAAATTATAACCTCTGTCTGCACTTACTCTTTTCTTTTCAATCCAGCTTTTTGCTTGGAGATATTGTCTTAAATAGTTATGCAATGTTTGATATTCCTTAAATCTTGAAGGGGGGCATCATCGAAGAAAAGACCCACAAGACATTGGCACCATTACAGTCGTGGACAGTGTTAACATGTGGCACTGGACCATAAGCTAGTTCTTGAAGGGATACCCACAGGATAAAAAATGAATTTCACAAGCTCACTGCTAATGTTACTCAAGCACTAGTGGAAGACGGAACATTCTGCATGACCTTTTTACCCATTTCGACAAGGATTCTGGAAAGTTTGACCAAAACACCGGAGCCTTGAAGAGAGATCCCGTTTAACCACTCCACCAATGGGAAGCATACCTTTCCTAATTTAGGCTTTCTTCGACAAACCAGTGCAATCCCATCAAAGAACGGGGCGCATTTTATATCATGTGATATTTAACCCTAACCCTCCTCAATCCTTCAAAATCCTTCGGGTGGTTTTAGAGGATTTTGGAGGATTGAGGGTGAATGGCAAAAGTGCATGGCTTATTGCAAACGATGCCATGCGGGACGGTCGTGGGTTAAACCTTGTGTTGTTTTTGCTTAGTCAGGCATTAATTTAGCCCAATACTTCTTTTGCATCAGCCGCACTGCTTAATTCCTGTCAATATAATGACAGGAATTGCCAGAGGATTTTGAAGGATTGAGGCAGTAGGCACACCTCCAAGTAACCTTGTCAAGAAATTTTGGGGGATTGAGGGAGAATCCAATTTTTTCACCCCCCAAATTGAAGGATTCTGAAGGATTGAGGAGGGCTCCCTCGCAAAAAGGGCCCTCGGGGTTACGGTAATTAAGGGAGGGATGAGATTCCAGGGGGACAAAAACAATACTAACACACCACTGACGCCACAATCGTCTTCATCCGATTAATAAAAAAAATGTAATTTTCATAAAATTACATCCTCTGCCAGTGTGATTATAATACATCGAGAAATCGAGATCATGAATACAAAGTATACACATGCTGTACACGTTCATGAGCGACACAGACTAAATATAATCTACCTCATTGCTACAATGTCAAGACATTTGCTTACTGCTATACTAGGTACCACAAAAAAACTATGGTCATTTTCTACCCTTGTCTCATCTATTTGAAATTGCATTGCACAGACCAAATCTCTAATTCAAAAAAATTTCAGTGGCCAACTCAGAGTTTTGTGACAGAGGTATTCCACTTTTAACATGCAAACAGCAAAGTGCTTTTAAAAAAAAAAATTCTTGCGGCATTAAAGTGTTCGTATTGAATTGTTCAGGGCCATCAAACACAACTGGCAGAATTTCAACCATTCTGTTTTCTCTGAAGTCAACTCAATTTTTCTTGAAGTTGCCATGGTGAGACAAGTCCACGTGTCCAAAAAAAAAAGACGATAAGCCATGCATGCTGGCCATGTCGGCGGCACTCTTTTTGATACTCTTACTTATTGCGGCAGACAAAAGGGACAATGAATATGCAATTTTCACTGACAAAGAAGGTGGGGTTATATTCAAGGGCTATCCAATGGCTAGCTTGGACAGCCTGTAGACAAGCCCAAACCCAATAGACTAGCTCACCAGTCCACACTGATTCTTAGTCTTCACAAGAGGTTCTACCTAATCAATTGTTTCAAATGGTCTAGCTTCGAAGTACTAAAAACTCGCATCTTTCATTGAAAGCGTGATTTGTTCTAGAGTGTTCCCTGCAACTCTTCAATACATGGATGCAATGTGTTCTTTAATTCATACCTTAAAATCTGAGAAAAAGAGCAAAATACAAAAAAATACACTTATCAGCTGACAGGGTACCTGATGTAAGTTTCCTCCAAGCTCACATTTTCAACACCACAGTTTGATTACAATGATACTCAAGTTTTGTCGCATGCAAATTATTCTGTAAGATTATTGATACAGGCATAGAGAATACTATAAATAAGCTCACATCATTTACAAATGAACAATGCTTATTTCTTGTAATATATACTGTTTTACTGGCAATATACACTCATTCACCTCGAGCCCTTGCTGTCCGACCAAATTTTGATTGGTAGTAATTTGAACAATTTCAGAAGTGTCCAGTACAGCCACTCGGTGAGAGAGCGAAGGATGAACATAAACAGAACAGCCATGAAAGCTGTGATGACGCAACAAAATCGTCACACCAAAACAGCGTCAACCCTAACAGGGCCAGCTGGGTGGGGGAAGGCACCCCCCTCCGCAACATTTTTTTTCAGGAGCTGAGCCTTTAAGAGCGTTCAGAGTAACTCTGCAGAGCCATTTCAACACCAATTTTGCAAAAAGGAATGTACAGTTCTTGCGCAGTGCCCATCCTTCCCGAGACAGGTCGGCCAAAACTGCGGTGTTCACGACGCGCGGGCTGGCACACATGTACGTGTAGCCATGATGTTCAAATGACAGTAACAACAAAAGCATACATGTGTAGCTGACTTAGTTCAAGCTTCACGTTTGTAATGATAAGGAGTATCTTTACATGCACGCCAAGTTTCAAAAAGATTGAGCATGACACAAGAACAAAATACAACCGCAAAGGAAATTCATTGTGCCAAAGAAAAGCAAGAGAAACAGGGCACTGTGCTTGTCATTGTCAACAGGATAAACAATTCAAACGAATCAGAACTATTGGAAATAATAAACAAATACATATGTATATAAATTGTAAATATATTAAGATACCATGTTGCTGTTGCAATATCAAATTCCTGTAGTGAATAGCACATGTGCTTCCATTATGGCACATGCTAAAAACAGCATGTGAGCTGAGGGAAGCAAGCGTATGCAAAAAAAAATAGGCAAGTGGACTTTCCACGGCTGCACACAGTGCTCATTGCCTGAGGTGGTCTAGAATATAAGTTCCATTCTTAATCATAACATGGATTTGAAATTGCTTGAATACTTGCTTAACAAGCAAACATTTTATGGAATGGAAGTTTTCAAAGAGCTCGCAGTGAACAGGAAAGATACGTGTATCGAAGAAAGCACAGGGAACGGGTGCCCATGGTAGCTGAATTATTTTTCAAATTTCAGATCTTAAAAGATGCGCTTTCCCAAACGTCTGTGGATACTAAACCCACGGATGATTTCTGTGACTACTCTGCAAAGATTGTGTGTACAAAGAGGCCTACGTGCTGATGACATCGTGCTTTCCTCCCATGTACGCCTCGCTTCACAGCTTCCAATCCGTTGTCCCAACGGTCTTCAGCATGCCAGCCAATTGCCTCTCTTTGCCGTCCTGATAGCAAAAGCTACTTTCCAGTGTGAGAGGAAAAGAGAATGATACACTGCATGACAGAATTAACAGTAGACGTGACTGACTTCGTGCTTGGCCGGCTGGAGGTTTTCTTTGACCAACCCAACAGACCTGTGTCCAGCCTGCCTGTCAGTTTTTCACCTTCTTCCTGACATGTCTCATTCAAGTGCAAAAACTTTGGCCCTGGTCTTTCAACAACTGGTCACTCACACAACCTTTCGTTTACAAGTCCTCGGTAGCGACAGATACAAGTGGATGGCTCAATACACTATGTACAATGCATTCCAGTGTATGAAATAACACATGGATGTGACCTCATGATGTATCATTGTCTCTGCTGAAGACGTTAAGTACAAAGGGCCACAGCTTGCATTGTTTCAATCTTTTGATTGAGTGAGCAGACTTCAATCGAACTTTGAACAGATGAAAGAAAAATATGCTGACGAAAATGTGCACACACCGGTAGAGGCTAATTCTGGGACCTGAGAATGGTTTGGGGACACATGCCCCACATCTATAAAATACACCATCTGAAGAAAGATGTCACAAGATCAAAGCTGCAATACTATACTGTTCTCCTGCCACTGAAAAAAGAGGTCACATTATCAATAGGCAAGAAGTCACACATGGACTTCTCAGAGATGTGATAAAGATTTACAGAAAAAGAAGTTCCTTAACCACTTCCTGTCAGGCTCATTTATCCATGTCGATTCTGCTGGGCCGGGTGATTTTTCGTGGGTTTTTTTTCTGTTTTCAAAGTTCTTTAAAAATTCATAGTTTCATTAACAAGACAGACCCACACAAATGACTTTCTGGTGGCTGCTCTAATCTGACAGACCACATCTACTGATGCCCGAGTATTTCAGCCAGGCCTGCCGCCTTTTAAAAAGAGCCAAGATTGTGCAGATTTGTGTAATTTTTTTGTCCCGAAACCAGTACAGTGCGCTGCTGACATCTTTTCAATCGGGGCCAGATTAGTGTGCAGCAGTATTGTATCACTCATTGCTGGAGCACTTTTATCCCCGATGGTAATCCACTCCTGCTGAATGCCACAAACAGTGGTGAAACTTTCAAAACAATGGATTTCTTCCGCTATTGACAACTGAAAAAAATGTTGGCAATTCCCAGCAGCTCAGTCTTTTGCTCCCAGTACGGTGTTTTGTTACAAGGCCCAGCTCTTTTGTCTGAATTCAGGCAGCCCGGCATTAGGTATAAAGAAAATGAACCCTAAACCGGGTCCCTCGGCAGTAAGTGGTTAAGGAGCTTTCATTTGGTAGGTCTCACATCTTTGCTAGAGTTCATAAAGGTGTCAATAATATCTCCAAGAAAGAATTACATGAAAAAAGTTTTAGATACTTGAACTTTCCTTTTTGCAATTACATGCACGACATATCACAGGAGAGCTACCTGCAACTATTCTGTTGACCAAGTCACAATTTGTATTTACATTTTTCCAACCCAAATACTGTCCTTCAGAACAAAACCAGTAACAGATTACGCACACTACAGGCTGTTTACTTGACACATATAATGTTCATGTACAGCTTTTCGTTCATTACCTGCATAGATTTTCATCATTTTCATTTGCACGTTTCGTGCCCTTATCTTTTGGTTCAATGCTAAAAGGTCCTTCCAACAGTTGGCTTCCCAACTTTTTGCAGCACTTGAAGAAAGCATCTGGGCACAACACTTGGCCCGTGAAATCTTGAAATGATCTTTTTGAGTATTAGTGTTTCACAAAAGCCACCAAATTTTAGAGCGAGTCTAACTGCTGGTAAAAGCCTCCTCGCCAGAGGTGCATTTGCTCGTAGGTTCTGGGCTAAATCGGCCGAGAAATTAATACAAGCTCATTCGTCATTACAAATCAGGCTGTGTCCGAATTTCTTGGCTTCTACTTTAAATTACGCACGAGTCCATGGTTGTGGCTCCAGTCACTTCCCATCGAGTTGTGTGTAACTGCAAGCCGCAGCCACGATTCTGACATTGCCTCATGTGACATTTGGGCTGACAACCTGTTTGGGCCCGACTTTTCCTAGCTCCGTGAGACAAGTTGGTCGTCGTGGTCGCTAACCCTGACGCTCCGGGTGCTGCGTACATTGCACAGAGTCATGTCATGTGAAATGATTAGGGCCAATCCGTGCCTTCCTGGGTCGCTGAAAATTCATCCCGAAATTTTAAAGGATTGGGCAAAATTGTGGAGGCACAAAGAGCCTGGCCGTCACTGATTAACGTGGGGTTACACGTTCCATGGAATAACATATCTTTAGAGTTGTTTTATGCACGCTGGGAGATTTCGAAGGATCCAAGAAGGTTTCTCCTATTAACTGTCACAAGAATAATGCATTCATTTGTTAAGCGCAAATTCTAAACAGTATGTTTTCAAGTGCGCCGCCAAACAACTTTCATCTGCCCACAGAGCACAGCCAGAGGTTGCAGAGGTTGATTTTGTACAGAGGGCGCTTAACTGGAGAAAAAGATCCTCATAGCACAGGTGAGAGAGCCAACAAACAATTCTAATCACCTATGCTGTGGACCAGGAATCGAACCCAGGGCCACAGTTGTGAGAGGCGAGCACTGTACGCACTAGCCACCTGTGCCCCCCTGGAATCAAAGGTACAATCGAAGCGGATTGAAATGGATAATGTTTGACACACTGAGCGCTGATGCAAAATAGACGAACATGGATTGGGCACAGTTTACTTTTTGTGGTGGGATCCAGGGGTCAATCTGGCATTGGAATCAACTTTTAGGCTTAAATGTCCGACCAAAAGCCACACTTGGCCACTTGAGATTTCTGCATACAAAACTAGGAAGGACTTTTTGGCACTGAAAAAAATGTCTCTGGACTGATCACACATGCATCAGAGCAACTTGCATCAATTTTAAAATATAAAAGGGATTTCTTAAATTCTATTACTTCTAGTTATCAAATTTTAGCTAGACTCCTGTGATAGGCAACCTAGATGGTTCTCGCTTGGCTGATCGTCAACCAAACCTGATGGTTTCCCACCAGTGTTGCTTGCTGCAGTTGATTTGCAATCTGTCCTCTTGGGTTTTGTGCAGCCTTCTTCATTTGTGCGCTCGCAGGTATTCAGCGAGTGTGGGCAATGACTGGGGGGGGATGGCAGGGACGTTGGGTCTTTGTCCGAGGCGGAATGATCTGAAGACTCGGAGACCAGCGTCGCCTCCGAGAGTGAAGTGGAGCCTTGGTTCTTGTCACTGTCACAGAGTGTTAAGGACTGGATGGTGTTCTGTGTCTCAGCTACCCAGTTGGCAATCCGTCCCTTATCCAGCGGGAGGTCCGTCTTAATGGAGAGTCCTCTGTCTTCATCTTCATCGTCCTCATCTTCTTCATCTTCGTCGACTCCTATCATATCAATCGCATCTAGTTCCTCGTCTTCGTCCACGTCACTCAGGTTATACATGTCCTCGTTGTCACCCTCCATATCGTCCACATCATCCAGCTCTGCGGCCTCCAAGGTTTCTGAGGAGGTCTTGGAGGTCCCCGGTTCCACAGTGCCGCTGTCCTCACTATACGCCCCTTCCTGGCTGAAACCCCTGTCGCTCTCGTAGCCGCCTGTGTTGCTGCTGTCCCCGGCCTCCACAAATTCCTGGCCGGTTAGTGATGCAACGGGTGCGGAGGCGGCGTACTGCGCGGTGGTCACGGCCTCGTCGAATCGTACCTCCCGCACAATCTCGTTCCCCCGGCTATCTGTCTCGGGCTCCGGGTCCGGGTAATCCTCGGAGATGGGCTCGGAAATGACGCTGCTGAAGGAAATGCCACTGCAGCCGGACAGGTTGCGGTAGTGGCCCAGGTGATGGCGATGTTTGGAGAATGGAACGGCTGTAGCGGCTGCTTCTAGTTCCTGCTGGTATTTCCGGATCATGGTATTGTAGCTCTCCCGCGCATTCTTGGTTAGATCCAGAAGATTCTTGTAAAACTCCTACAAAGGAAAAACGACAGGACAAATAAACACTAACCGAAAACACACTTTTTACTTGACCTTACTGACTAGATATTATGTGATAATGCTTCAGAGACAAACAGCAAAGCTATTAAAATACCTACATTAACCCATAACATACAGTTTTTTCTAGTAAGCATTCCTGACATGGCCAACAGTAGTGTCTGGGAGGGCATGCTCCTCAAGAAAAAAGGTATTTGCAAGATGACTTACTTCCAAAAATGTGCTCATAAAGGGAAGACAAGGGGCCTTCAATGTGCACTGTACATTAGCCTGTACGTGTGTATCCTGGGCCCCTTTAGGCTAACAGTTTAGTGGGTTACTGCAAGGCTGATTTTAGACACTGGACACGGCAGATTACCACCAAAAGAATTCTCAGAGAAGGTGACTATAACAAGGTACGTTTAATAACCAAACTGACTAATCCTAACTGACACATTTGAGTCCATCAAAACATGAAAATCGTGCTTTCATAAACAACAGTCGTGTCCTTTTCAACAACTTCAGGCCGGATGATGTTCGACCGCACAGGGATTCCCTGTGTCAAAATGTGGAGCACGTTGAAGCACACTCTGGCAAATCCAGTACATAGTGTCGCAATATGCATATGCTCGTCAACACACTACAGTAATTCCCATAGATTTTGCACACCAGGCTTGTAATAGTTCAAGGTCCATGGTGGGCCATGGCCTGGCATTGTAGCAAATGTCACTCTGCGCCATGGTCTCAGAGCTTTGAAAAAAAAACGAGAGCCGCGGAAAGACATGTCACACAAATCTTGAACAAATGACAATCAAGGATAGCTGTATTTGTTAAATCCAACTTTGTAAAGGACATGATACATGTATCTTGTCTCTTTGTAAAGTCAGTATTTTGGCCTGAAAAGAATACTGTGCCCAGGACGACTGTGCGGTCGGCAAGCAGTTAGAGAAGTTTTCCACTATTCAATATACTGCTTATTATAATTTCTTCCTTCAACAACTTTTTGTTGTTGTACCGGTTCGAGTCAAAGTCTGGTCCTCTCCCAACGGAGGCATCGGATCAGGAAGAGGAACAAATACTAGAAAAGGTGAGAGGAGAATTTATGATTTGTTTTTTTTTTTCGTGTTTCCACCGACCTCGGCTCCGTCATAGTTGAAGATTCCCACGACGCTGACCGGGACCAGCTTGTTGACGGCACGGCCGAGCGCCTTCCGGCCGAGGGCAAAGACCACGGGCACGTTCTGCTCTGCCGACAGCGTCATGATACGATTAAGTGCATCGTCCAGCCCACCTGCATTCAAAACCAGTTCCCAACATTGCCATTAAACAAATATTTCAACTGAACAATTACTGAGGATCAAAAGCAATGAATCCGCGGGAGAACATTCCAGAGGTGCCTTGTGGTCCTCCAGTCTTTGGACAGAGTTTGGATTTTTCAACAACTTTGAAATTATTTTCCAGGTGTTGTACATATGCATTTCTCCTTTTTTTCCCCACATACAAAGTCTGTCGACAGTTAAGTGTCTTCACCTTTGGATTGTATTCTCTCTAGGTTTGGGGAGACCATGATGCACTTGATCTTCTTGAGTTTAAGATGCTTGGTGACCTCTCGTAGTCCCATCACGATCCTTCGCTTGGCTTTGGCCTGTTCATGACGAGCAAGCAATTACAGTCACAAACCCGAGAAAAAAATAACTACAAGGGGTTTTAATCTCCTACAGTGGGTAACTACCTAGTTCCCTTGAACTTCATCTGAGCAAGTACGCAACAGACGACAAGTTAGACGTCGTTGTTGCCAGGCCACAATGCCCGGCAACCCGTTAGCACCCTACACTCGTCATTTCATATCCAAGGTTCACCAGAATACATGTATATATCACATATCAATGGCACAGCACTAGCAGAGCATTAAAGATTACAATGAATTGAAAAAAATGAGAGCCTGCCAATGCATCATCCACTCACGTTTAGAACAGAACAGCACTGGCATGGTCTGAACCCCTCCCCATGCCTACCTTTGTTGGGTCTTTATGGTACTGTCTATCCTGGAACCTGACCAAGGTCTGCAGAAGTGTGGTGCAGCAGGCGTCAATGTCTTTATCCAACACTTGGTTGCAGTACCTGTGCCGTAGAATATGTCACCATTCCAATAACGTGAAAAGAAACCACATGAAACATTGTACACAAATGAAAGAATGCAGAGGTTTGGTCCATTTAGACTGGATCTGTGAAGTAAATTTCAACATTCACAACATTTGGAAAGGTGCAACTCCTTTTAATGTACAGCTTTAAATACAATCATATTTTAAAAAAGTACACAATTCAGGGATCTTCAGCATCTAAACCACTAACCTTTGGATATATGCACATTTTGAGCATGCCTAAAACACACTTCTTTTTTTTTGCAGTTAATTGTCAAGGGTGTCAACAGTTAACATGTAAATGTCTAATTTATCTATTGTTTAAAACCCACAACTTACAGTAGTTCTTGTTGACATTTTGGCTGGTTAGTTTAACCACTTCGCGCCGGGGAGCCCGGTTTCGGGTTTGTTTTCTTTATACGCAATGCCGCGCTGCCCAGAATCAGACAAAAAGGATTCTGATTGAACGGGAAATGATTTTGGATTCAAATTTAAACACGAAGCTGTGGCCATAACCTGAGAGATGATCTTTGCCATTCTTTCCGCCTACCTGTTTTGAAGTCGGAAGGTGTCAGCACCCAAACATTTGTTATCATTTATGTGGGAATCTGTTAACATTCTAAACAGGCACAAAGATGCATTGAAAACCTTGATCATTTGCCCAATGAAACCCTCCCCCAACAGAAAATAAAGAAATGGTAGTCTTGGAATCGAGCGTCATCTCGGGAGACTTACTCTCTGAACCTGCGACTGTGGATAGTTGGGTTGGCCTGGGCTGCCGAGGCCGACTTGAACCCTGTCGCAGGACTAGACAGACCTGAGCTCAACGGCGAGCCGGGGGACAGCGGGCTCATGCTCATGGGCGACATCTGGCTCAAGGGTGAGAGGTCGCTCTGGGAGGCCATGAAAGGGGACATGCTGGAGCCCCTCTCGCTGGCTGTGAGGAGAGACAAATGCGGAGTGAATACATTCTTGCTCTGTTCTCCTTTAATTTAAAACGCATGATGGATGAAGTGCAAATCTCTCCAAGACATTCCAGCAGGAATCAGTTCACCCCTCGCAAGTATTTGCGAGTTAGCTTGGAAACAAAAGCAGCGTACTCTAATACGGCTGACATACATACACTTAAGACCAATACACTTTACTGTTTTTCAAAGCCAAAATATCTGTAAACAATGGTTTGTAATTCGGAAAAGGACAGAACTTACCGTCTTGAGACAGGCCCAAGCCTGCATCACCACCTGCAGTGTCTAAGCTCTTGTCATCACCTTGAGTCAGTCCGCTGCATTATAAGAAAAGAAATGCAGACAGCTACAGACAAGCTGATTTTCAAGAAAAAAACAGGACGAGGTCCAAAGTACTGAATCTCACAGAACATGAAATGCAGAGAAGATAATTAATAAATATTTCACACTATGGTCATTGCAAGAGTTAGGAAGATTCCTAGATGTTTTAGCTCCTTTTATTCACTCATCAACCAAAAAAGAAAGTGTTTTCCATTTGTTTGCGGCCTGGGCTAGTGGTCTTCTTGGCAAAAGTTGCATTCCACAGCACAAGAGATATTATAACCCTCACACAAGAGTCTCCTAACAGAGAAAGAGGCACTGATACTTAAAATAGTCAGTGTAATGCATTTGTGCACATTCAGGTAAAAAGAAATAAAGTATGGTACCCTCCATGCCACATAGTGTCTTAATAAGGGTGTGCATGTGCACAACTGATTAATGCTGACTTTCAATCAAAATCAATTTGGACATGTAATGTGTGAATGTATTACATACAGTACTGAAAGGGATATTGATTGATTTTTTACTCTAAGCGACTGTTAAAACAGTAGCAGGGGTTATGCAGATACTAGTTCAGTTTTCACTGTGTCTATACAGAGTCCCTATCTTAACCCTGTGCAACTTGGGTCATGTCCAAATCACGTGGCTACGTTTAGAAATAACACGCCCGTCTGAGGAGAATGCAAGTGAAGCCGCTGGCCGGATCGCTACCACGGGCACGCATGTCATTCCCGGCCAGGGCCGCCTACTCCTGGGACGCAGACTTACTCCTCCGCGTCGGACAGGCACGTCTCCTGCAAGGTGCGCAGTCGCTTGTTCTCCTCCCTCTCCTTCAGGATGACCCGCTTCAGGGCGCTGGGCTTCTTCTTGACCGGCGTCTCCCTCTCCTTGCCCCTCTTCAGTGGCGCCGACGCATCCAGGGGATTGTGGCCCTGAGGAGAAAAATCGGTAAGAGGATCGTAGGTATTCATTTTTTAACTGGACAACTGGAGGGCAAGTTTCTAAACACATAAATCCAAATCTACGAACAAAAACCTTTATACCATTCCAACCATTTCATTCGCTTTCTTTTCCAAGACTTTTCCAAAGAAATGTTTTGTCTTCAACGTTGAAACGCAAACATCACAAACTGAAACACAGTCAACACTCAATACAAAGAGCACTCCGATAACAAAATTTTGTTAAAATGTAAGATGAACAAATTCTGAAGTCCTAAGTCTCTAGAATCTTGTGTTTCGCTTGGTTTTCTCAGTCTTTTTGTAACAAGATTCTGGTTAGGTGATGTCATTTGCCTGTTTCATGTGACCTTGTTACAAGGAAAGTTGGCGTAACACGCTTGCATTCTCACAAATAAAAATGAATCAATTATAAAAGCCCTGCACGATATCGCTGAATGAATGCAGCAATACAAGACAATCCATGACTAAATACCAGAAACAGCGCAGCATGGCCGGCAACAACTGCATCCCTTCCATTCAGGGCATCATCCAACCTGCCGCATACAATACATCTGTTACATCACAAACTGATGTATCATGGACAGTTTCTTTTCTGCACCACGAACTGTTGTGTCGTGTGTACAAAGTCTACGGATGGTACGTCACTTTGTGGTGCCCAAAACTATCCCATACGTCACTTCGTGGTGCCCAAAACCATCCCATACGTCCCTTCGTGGTGCCCAAAACTATCCCATACGTCCCTTCGTGGTGCCCAAAACTATTCCATACGTCACTTCGCGGTGCCCAAAACTATCCCATACATCACTTTATGGTGCCCAAAACTATCCCATACGTCACTTCGAGGTGCCCAAAACTATCCCATACGTCACTTCATGGTGCCCAAAACTATCCCATACGTCACTTCGTGGTGCCCAAAACTATCCCATACGTCACTTCGTGGTGCCCAAAACGATTCCATCCGTCACTTCGTGGTGAAATCAATAAATTGTACCAGTCAACTTTCTGTCATGCACGCACCAATCACCTGGCACACGTACCTTGACGGGCTCGCGGTGGTCCCGCACTGCCTGTTGCAATGGTGCCACTGCTGTCTTGGGGCCCGCCGCCTTGGCTACAGCTGCTGCTGTGGGCTGCTTGACCTCGCTGTGCTGCTGCGCCTTGGAGGCCGTCGTCAGTGGCATGTTGGCTGGCCGGCCTTTACCCGCCATCCCCTGCTGCTGAGTCTTGGCCTTGGTCTCTTGCTGTTGTTTCTGTAGTGATGGACATAGCCCAATTATAGAGACACTGTAGCTCCACAGCAGAAAATCTTACTGAGAAAATTTATCAGCTGAGCTAAAATTAGCAGGGCACGAATGACGAGCAAAATACATATATGTACCATTATACTCTGGTTGGTAACCAGTTGTCACTAAAGCAAACGTTTTCTTAAGCTTAGCCAATTCCAAAGCTTAGCAGCTCCCAGTCAGAAATTTAGTTTATACCTGAACGGAAAACCTGCAAACGTACACAAACCTGCTTTTCAGAAGTACTGTAGGAGACATACAAGAAAATAAATGGAATTATAAGCTTAAGCAGAACTTGAGTTTGCCTCACTTCTAGACAAGTTCAGTGTGGTGACAAAGAAAACTTAATGCTAAGATTTTCTCTCTTTTTCTCCGAGTCCATAGCATGTCCTCAAACCCTACGTTATGTGGACTTCTCTGTTATGACATTAACAAACTGTGCTATGAAATTCTTGCAATTCTGACTTTCAGAAAATTACTTTCTTTCATTTTGCATATACAGTACATGTGTATCTAGTATATCAGATGTTCAAAAAATTCATTACAATCATGTACATGTAATTACGCATATTTGTGACTAAACAACGTGCAAGAATGACCATCAGATCATTTACATGTGGTGTCTGTTATTAACACATGCACTTTTTCCCTGCGAGTCCATACCACATCTTCAGACCCTACATTATTTGGACTTCTTTTGAGATGAGGTCCACACTATGTATGCCACACCTGTTCATACCACACCTGCTCACACATGCCCATACCCATCCCAACAAACACCCCAACCCACAGAAGGCCAAGGCAGAAACAGTCTGCCCCTCCCACTTCATCAACAGAGCACGTATAAGCTGAGGAAGCAATGCCGAAGAGGAAATTCAATTGGCCCATGCTATTAAAATGTCCAGCATGTCCAGGAAAACATCAACCCCACTGTAGCACTGCGTGAAATATCTTTCTGCATCTACTGAAATATCTTTCTGCAAACTCCCTTTCCACATCTACTACATGTCCTGGGTACGATATATGTAAATGTAGTATGCGAGTAGGGTACCATGCACCCAATTTCATTCCTGCCTTGCAACAAGACTATACTTTTGGTTCCAGCACTGCAGTCAACCACGTCACAACTCTATAGAGTTAACAATGACAAACAGCTACGACTGTCCATCTAGATGACTCGTGACGGGCTCAACTTCCACACAGTTTGGCTCACCCGAGTATAAAAAGCCACTGAGCCACTCAGCTCCTACAAGCAGCACACGAGGGCAACAACCGTAATTAATGCATATTCATTCCCACCCACAGCTGCATAAACACGTACACACGCCTTGGCTTGCCACCACCCACGCACAGACCTACAGGGACTCCTGACAGGATAAGACTGAAGTCAACCGATAATATCCTTCACTCTATCCAGGAAGGAAGTCAAGGGGGAAATATGCCCCCTCCTGCTCCTATTTCTTCCCTTCTCCCCCCCCCCGCCTTAGCCAAGAGAAAAATGCAGTGTCTGGCCCCTGCCACTACACAGCACCTTTTTCAACTGGGAAAAAAACACTGTTTTTGTTCTGATTTTCCTTCTCGGAGCTATATCTTCTTTCCTTTTTTTTGGGGGGGGGCAAAACCCAATCAATTTCTAGATTAACGATGCAAGGAGCAGGCATCTTGACAACCACCTGTTGCATCTGTTATTGAAAAGAAAACTGCAAACATGCCTCTCCTGTGAACACGTGCAAAACGTACTGCCTGAAAAGGCATAAAAAGTAGGTCAACTGAAATTCATCTTCACGAAGGAAAAGGCATCACTGTACATGTACGCTGCATTCTCTGCTGTCCGTGCATATAACATGTGCGCTCCGTCCCTATGGAAAAAAAAAACGAGAGCTGATGTGGGGGAAAAATGGGATTTTGTTTTCACGAAGGAACAGGTGTACATGTACATTACATGTATCTTCACATGTACTTACTGGCTAATTAACTACTGTGTTCATTTCAATTACTGGGTTCACGCCAAAATCTACGAGCACCTTTCAAAGAATCATGTATAGGTTTCCTCCCTGCATTATTAGTTGTTGCAAAGTACACGCAGTGGGTTTTTGCAGTTTTAAAATTTAAGATCATCCTTTCATTTATCTCAAAAACGTTTTCTTTTTTTCTTCAAAATCTAGACGCCAATCACTTCTTGAACAAGGACTATGCGTGGCCACTACATCTTAGGCAGAAAACTTATTGCCTCCAAAAGAACCACTGTGTG
The DNA here is from genome assembly GCF_001949145.1 of Acanthaster planci. Next base: position 178,668 of record NW_019091478.1, on the reverse strand, counting down.
TTTCTTTTATTTTGTTCAACTTCGTCTTTTTTGTGGAGTCCATGTACGGTACGTCGACACACTTTGTAAAAAAGCAACGCACTCTCTACACACGCCCACCCCACTCTACGACAGCGTGAAGACTGCTGACAAAATTACTCGGAAGTTTCTACACGAGGTTTTCCCCAACAGCTCTTTAAATCAGTTGTTTTTTAGGTTTGACCTTTTTCATCACCGGTACTTCATAATATGTTATTTTGGGATGGAGGAGAAGGGGTGCATCTGGGCTACTTGGATAAAGAAAATTCTATCTACTAAGCATATTTGTAAGGCTATCAATAACCACGGCACAGACGCCTCTTTCCACGACAGTGACCCCGTCTGAAAGTCATCAACCAAAATTAACATTACATGAAGGTACACTGTACATTTGCCTGTACATCTTGGCACGGTGAGTTCCAATTCCACATGTATTTCAAAAGCTGTTTTCGTCACACACCGACTGGTGAGAAACAACTGCCACATACGATACCGAATAAACATTTCAGCGAGGATAGTTTGTAATCATTGTGCATAATTTACAACTGCACATTTACCAGTAAGTACCTGGGGGCGTATAGGTACATATACATGTACAGTCCAAACAACTTTAGAGATGGATCCAGCCTCCATTATTCAACTCCCCACTGGTAAATTACTTCACGGTTCGGGGACAGCATTCGGTGCAACGATGAATAATTTACAGGTGTACACATGTACACATGGTACAGGTGCATGTACATGTCTACGTATATCATACCGGTACATGTACATGTACTTGTGCATGTACACCTACATGTACGGTATAATCAATGTCAGATGGTTTGCAAACTTATGTTTTTTCTTGAACACAAACCCAAAGGAAGAAATCCCCAGGAAAAATTAGTCACAAAAACAGTGCTACGTGTAAGTGTTCAGTCTCTTGCTGTGTTTACTGCAGTGACTTTATCGAGAGTTCATCTAGACACTGCCAACACTTCCTAGTCAGAGACTTTCTGGGGTGTATGGAGGGTGTCTGGTGAAATCCACTTCAACCGGAAGTCTTACAAGCAGGACAACTGACAGTAAGGTCAAGACTTGCCGTATATAGTAAACACACTTGCACCTCATTTGCAAGGTACCTGCATTCCCATTTTGTTTTCTTATGTGAATTTTTCAATCTCTCCATGTAAAAGCAGGGTATGCCAAACACATGTACACCACAAGAGAACTGCTAGGGTATGCACAATACATACTGGCACCTACATGTACACTTTTATCCATTTGTTTTTCAGCTGTACACAGCATCTTGATGGTTTCTCCTGATAGACCATGTCTGCTCTCCAGAAAGTACCATACGGGTAGTCTTGCTGGCCTACCGGTATCTGCAGTCTCAATCTGGTACATGTACTGTACTTCACTTGCACATGGATTTGAACTCTTCTTGCTCTGTGGTATATTTACTGAAATTCTTTAACTCACTTACGTGCCAGGCGTCTTGGCAATGTGAATGATGGTAGGTTTCAGACATCTCTAGCAATAAAATACGTGCTTCCTACAGGTATCTGGAAGTAACTTTTCATGCAACCTGGATAGTGGCTATCCATGACGGTGCAATGAGGATGCCTCCTTGTACATGTACATGTACCTTCCGGTACTGTGCGCCACAATATTATATACGCTGCAGACAGTGGCAATCCACACAAACTGGCTTGAGGCTATTCGTGCCATGTTGACAGTGGATATCACACAACCGTCCTCAGAATGGCTATCCATATACATGTAGTTTTAATAGTGGCTACGACAAGCACAGTACGAAAGCCTACCACAAGCCCATCCTTGTACTCAACCATCCGTGACGTGGCTAGCTTACCTCCAGTGCAGCAAGCATGTCGCCCAGGTCGAAATCGATGGGCATCTTGGTCTTCTTGCTCGGTTTCTTGAGGTTCTCTTGAAGTTGCCGTTGCTCTTCCGTTATTTCGGAATATTCCTGAGATGAGAGACAAACAGTGAATATACAGTCTGGAGTATAACATATTTGGACGGCCTATTACGTCACAAATCTTGTGCAATCTGACCAATCATATGGCCTATTCTACCGGCCCACAACGGATTGTGGGAGTTCACATGTGACAACGTGCTTTTCTTCAAAGTTGGAGCATATGGAACAAAACACTGATGAAAAATTCCGTTTGCAAAAACTTGGTTGGCTGTGCCAAAAAAAAAAACACTACAGACATCAACTGGAGGTTCTAAAACATGGTTCTCCTGATGCAATTTAAAATTCATCGTTGCCAAGATATTTAACACTAAAGTGATGAAAACTGCTGTATCAGTTGGGGCACAGTTAAAGGTCACTATGCCCAGATGTCTTAATACTCTATAGACTGATATAAATAACAGAGTAACATGTAAGACTTAAATTGCATGCAGCTTTCGATCTTATAGTGAGCTCAGTGAGTTAAGCCGTGAATATCAGTACATGAGAGAAACAAACAGGATTAGTGTTTGAATATGGCTAGATACTGAAAACATTGAAGTGTGAGTACCATGACGAATGAGCGTTGTAAGTACAGTACGTACATGTACATGTACCTACATTTACCAACGTGTAGAAAAGATACGCTTTGCTTTGATTATGAAACTGGATATCACTGAGTGTTTGGCAGTGAATGATATTTGAGTACAGTACCTGGCTATGAGTATTGTAACAGAAACACAGCAGTGAATACCATAATTAACATCTACATGTACGTGTAGCTATGAGAACCATAATGGGTGACTTCGAGAGGCTTGATACATGTACATGTAAGTACATTGTACTTGGCTGTAACTATCACAGGCATTGACAAATATACAACAATAGCTCCTTGCCCATGAGCATTCTGCTCCAAGAACATAAGCCCATCAAGGGTCCTGACTTTTAGATGAGTGCACAGTGTGTACATGTAGGTAACAGACAGTGAGTAGAAACAAATTTACCTTTGCAGCTGCCTGGGCCGCCAGGATGGCCTTCTTCCGTCTTTTCCGTGCATTCTTCCCATCCCGGATCCCGCTGGCCGCAGCTTCCGGGTTCAAAAGGTCCTCCGGTTTGATGATGTCAGCGGGGCTGGTCTCCACGGCTGCCGCAAGGTCAGCATCCTCGGGGCTAGTCTACGAGGCCAAGAGGAGATGCATACTGAACAAATTGGCCTGATTTGTCCCATAAAGTGAAGGCCGAAGTGAACCAATCCCTTACAATTAACAATCGTCCCCTGAGCAACCTGCAAAAGTGCAATCTACTTGTAGCACTGAGTGAGAAGCTGGACACACGGACATTCCACTGTACATGTACTCTATGAAAGTAATTCATCCAACAACCACGTACATGTACGTGAGGTCCATGTACATTGTACATGTAATAAAAAAATCTTCCTGTACATGTACACGAAGGCCACTCTTCATGAAAGGATTACCAACTACCACAACGGTACATGTACATGTACCTGTAGAACTGTGTAATGGTGTGTGAATTCTGAAGTCTCTAAACCCTGCAAAACCCAAAGCCACCTTTTTCAGTAATTTTCAAGACTCTTGGATGGTTACAGCTAATGTTTACATGTGAGAACATACAAATATGTGAAACAAACAGCATCTCTCCCATACACCATGTACATGTACATGTACAATACATGTATTTACATGTACACGTACATATGTCATGTATGTAAGTGCATGTACACGTACTTACATGTACATGTGTAATCTAAAACGCCTACCGGGGTAGTGATAAAATACATGTACAATATATGAACATGTAGCATGATTTCCTACAGTAGGCGAAGTACAGTTAACAAACTCGAGAAATGATTACCAATTATTAAACAGCTAAGAAAAAACCCCATTAACTTTGCTTATATATGTGAATGCACATGCACACATGCAATACATGTACCAGTAATGTACCGTATACATGTGCAAGTATGCAAAATTCCAACTTGCGTGCACAGCAATTTTGTACAGCAAGTAATTATCATGTGCAACAAGCAAGCCAGTCATCCTCCTGTGACATGTTGGACTTTGAGTCTGATCTCTTCCTTGCAAGGATTGGTGGGGGCTGTATTTGACTTCGCCCAAGCACGTGGGAACGTGGGAACAAAATCCAAGAAAGAGCCGATGCGAGCAGCTACACGTAGGCAAGTTTATTAATTGGAGAGGCTCCTCGTCTGTTCATAAATATACCATTGTGGTTGAGTGCACTACGGGAATGACACATGTACACGGTACCTGTGGAGTGCTGAAGCATGACAGTGCACATGTGCACGTCTAAGTTTAACTGAGCAGTCTGTCAGCAAGGGGGCATAATTAAACAGAGTTTGCCACATGTACTGTATGAACATGTACATGTATACACCCTCTCAGACTAGATTCTTTTTGAAGAGCAGTTCTTACCCACTGAAATCATTAGATAAAAATCACACCTCCAGTCAACAATATCATGTGTAATGATGTTCACGTACAAGTCTATCGCTATGTGTTATCCACTCTCTGTTACTATGCATATTTGGAAGCACATCATTCGTTGATTCCAATCATTGCTGACTGCAACTTCATGTACCACAGGCTACATGTACTTTTAAAGTTGGACGGCGTGCCATGCATGAATGTAATGGTTTAAGTGTTCACATATGTACACGTACTGTACATGTACATGTGCGTTATTACTGCAAAATGAACTACTGTGCATTTTCATGTACTGTCCCAATCACAATACAAGTAATTGGACATGTACCAGTGTGTGTATTTTATAAATGTTATATGCTAGTACATGTGCATAAATGTACATGTAGGTACTATACATGTACATGTAGGTACATGTACTATACATGTACATGTAGGTACATGTACTATACATGTACATGTACATGTAGGTACTACACATGTACATGTAGGTACTATACATGTATGTGTACCGGTACAGCAAAACCTCAGTAAACTTAATGGAAAGCGCTTCACAATTTCACTATTTCAAGGATGGTTTGTGCCGGAGAACTGTAAAACTAATTTTGGATTTTTGCCCTGCCGGACGTGTACACCTAACATACATACTCAGTGTTTTCCCCCGAAGGCTTGTGGGGTTTTTTTTTCACAAGCCTTCGGGGGCATGCATACATATACACTAAGTATAGAGTGTTAAAATACACGTCGGGCAGGGCAAAAATCCAAAATTCATTCCAAATTTCAGTTAAGCGGACTTTTGAATTAAGCAGATACATGAAGTATAATGCATATGACTGTTACTAGATTTACTGAAGAAATTACATTCTTTCTTTGACTAATAGGGGGCTTTGAGTTATCAGAGTTTGACTTATCAAGGTTGAACGTATTGCACATGGACCAGTACAGTCCCTGTAGTTCAAAGTTACAAAGTTGAAATTAATCAATTCCCAACAAATCAAACCCAAAATACCGGTGTGCCTCCTCCCAAAGGACCAACAGCCAGAGGCACATGTACATGTACATTGTACAGGGTACAGACATGTACCAGTGTTGTACATGTAGGTCTCAAGACCTGGTCGCGGTCTCGAGACTGTCTCGGACCTTCTTTTGCAGTCTCGGTCTCGACCTACAAAAGTCTCAAAGTCCTGGTCTCGGTCTCGTACGCCTTGGTCTCGGTCTCGTACGCCTCGGACTCGGTCTTGGTCTCAGGCATCAAGGTCTCGGTTACAACACTGAAATGTACATGATATTTGCTGTTCTGATAGTTTCTCAACTTCACATACATGTACACAGGTCTCTCAGGATGTAAGATTCTCATTTTAAAGTTCATGTTAGGCAGGATTCAACAAACAGTAGGGGAAAAAATGGCACTGTATCACCTTAACTGGATCATTGAAAACGTGCATACAATACCTACTGGTACACTATTGATCATACACAATGTAGTTGGAATTCCACATACACAAAACATACATGTACTGTACATATGATAACAAAGACACAAAATACTGGTCACAAACCTTTTGGTTTGTAAGACTTCCTTTCAGGGGAGGGTAAATATTTACAGGATCATTTTTTTCTGTGATCTCGATTTTCTTTGGGTGAAATATCTGAAAACAATTCCACAAGTACAGTATGGGAAATGTCTCACAGTGGGCTAGTTTAAGGGGAAAAATTGAACATGGATGATAGGCAGCTAAGGACAAGTTACATGTACCACATTAAAACATAAGACAATGTTTATGAATGCAATGATGACAGGCATAACAAATTCCAACATCAAAGCAACAATTAGACTATTACTGCTCAGTCACAAGAAAAGAACTGAAGCAAATGAGGCTTGACATTTTTCTGGAGTACTGAGCCAATAGTACTGCTTATCAAACTTGTAAAAAAACTGGATGGGAACCGGGCATTCCAAGTACTACAAACCACATGTTGGTTGGTAACTCTTAACACACAAGGCTCTGTGTATTTGTGAGCTTAGAGTTTGACCAAATAAGCCTTAGTTCACATGAGGCTACCGGTACCTCACCTGCTCTCTGATGGGAGTTGCTTTCTGCTGCTGGAGGATTGCACTGTAAGATCGTGGCTGGGAGCCCTGGATAGCTCCACCCCCAGATTCTCCCGATACGGGTAGCTCCGGAAAATCGCCCATGTCCATCAGAGCTGGTGGTGGGGGTTGCGGCTGGGGTGCCAATTCGATCCCCTGTTCCTCCGCTCCTTGGCGAGTCTGCCCTGCCCGCTTGCGATCTTTCTTCTTTTTCCGCTTGGAATTCTGGGCCGGGGAATGGTCGGCCGCGCCATTCTGCTGCACTGGAATGCACTTGGCCCCGGGCTTCAGCTGAGCAGTCCGATTGCCTGGGACTGCAGCGCCAGAGTTTTTTCTAGGATTCTCGACAAGCTGGCCGAGCGGCGACTGCTGGTGCATCGGTCCAGGGGGGAGGGTCAAGGCTTGGTTTGGCACTGGGACTGGGTGACGCGGTAGCGGCGGCTGGCTAAGAATCCGGGCATAGCTGATGGGCTGCTGTAATGGTTGCCTTAAAGGCGGCTGCTGTAGAAACTGTTGCTGCTGTGGCACCTGCTGCTGCAACCTCGAGGGCACTGGGTGATGCAAGTGCTGGGGCTGGGCATAGTTGCTAGCGGTAGGTACCATCTGGGGCATCATGGCTTGCATAGAGTTCTGCATGCTGTAGACGGCCGACGGGCTCCCTGATTGCTGGGTGACATGCCGTGGTACCGTGCCAACAACGGCCCCGGTATATTGCTGGTAGCCCTGCGCCTTGACGGCAGTGGGGCCAGTGCCCGTATCGTGAGTGGCCATTCCTACAGAGGCGTGGTTGGTCTTGCCATGCTTGGGGCTGTAGTAGCCACTGTCACTATCCACAGTCCCGCGTTCCGTCTCTGAGTCAGTCGAGGTGGAAGTTTCCTGGCCGGTCTGGTTCCCCTGTGAGCGACGACGGGGCTTGGACTTATGCCGCCTCAGCAAGCTCGGCTTCTCAGCCAGTGTTTTGTTGGCTATTTCATCAGGGAAATCTTCACCAAGAAGAAAAACCAAAAACCCAAACTCAAATTGGCAGTGCCAGAGAGGGATTGCCCCGAGGAATGCATCAAAAACATTCTTCACTGATCATCAATCTAGTGACCTCCCTGCATGCATTAAAGAATCTCTGCATTGGGATTTTTAAACACAAACCTCCAAAATGCAATTTTGTGTCATTTAAACTCATTTTCAATGTTATTTTCATCATTTTAAAGGCAAATTTGCTGCCTTTTTGGTTTGTATGCCAATGATACTTTATATTCATGAGCAAACCTGGGATGTCATCCATGGAACAAAACTTCAATGTTAAATTTTTTTTTCTTTGGTGGTTCATTGTTGCGCACAAGTACAGCCCATTATTTGCAGCTATCCAAAAAATAACTGACAAAATTATTGTTGAAAAGCATAAATGCAAAAAGATGGCCACAGTTTCCTTGTGAAATTACTTTCTTTCTGCCAAGCTGCCATTTTGAAGGAAACAATGGATAAAGGCCATTTCCAACCATGTGTCTAAGGAAGTATTTCTGGAAAAGGCTGTATGTACATGTAGTCTGTTTTCAACTCATGCGCAACTGTTGCCACAATGCACAAGTACATGTACGTGCGATTCCTAATATTTTTTCAGTTCGGTGCACAGCATTGTGTAGCCGCAATCGGCTGAATGAGAGCATGTCCCGAACGTTGAGTTAGGGCACAATCCCAAACCATGACTCCGCAACTTTCGATTTGAAACAGAGATCCTAAAATTGTTTTGCTCGGCATATACAGCATTCACTGAGCTAAAACTTCATCAGGCAACACATGTAGTTGTTAGGCATCCTTCATTACATTTTGAGCATGTTTGCTACCTCAGAGGAACATAATGTACAAATGACAAATCACAGACTGTACAGGTCTACAAGTACATGCAATATTGCAATAAGCAAGCAAGCCAACCTTTCTCAGAAACGTGGGTAAGATCTGGGTTCACAGTTTTAACAGAAAAAAATGCCAAATCATGCCTTCCCTGGATGGCCTCACAGCAATAGCACCCTCAGTTGTCCATCAAAACACGGATGGCTTAAAACACATTAAAAAGTGCACTTTTCCATGCGTTTAACCTACCAGTACCATGTAAAAGGGATACCAATTACTTTTCACACATTGAAGAAGTGTGCAAAGTTGCAGAAAAGTTGTGTCTAGGAAAAAAATCACGGCAGCTACACTTTAACCATTCAAATAAGTCTGCAGCATTCAGTAGGGTAGGGATATTCAAACTTAACATAACTCAAGTCCTGCTGCTGTATTTGGCGTATTACATCCCGGTGTTACTGAAAAAAATCGGGGAGATAATCCCACCAGTAAAATACTGTGATTTTCAAGGGGCTTCATCTAGCAAACAAAAAATGGGTTCTCCTCTAAATGACTGATTATGTGACATCTGCACACATTTTTGGGTTTCATTTTGTTTCCCTTTTTTAAAAAGTAAAAACGGAGAAACGTCCAGAGTGTGGCCAAAACTCTTGAAACTTGGAAGTACATGTACGGTATCTTGAGAGATCATGCCCCTAATTCTTAGACAATCCTGTCAAAACAAAAACAAGAATCCTGAGACGAGGTGAATGTGTGCTGATCACCTGTTTGGCAGCCGACATCCGCGCAGACGAGGGTCTTGGTGTACCTCCTGCTTTCCAGGCTGGAGGATGATGAACTCCGGTCTCGTGTGGAGTGGCCTCCTAAATACTGGCGATCTCTACTGCTGGAATACTGCCAACCAAAATAGGGGAGGAAAACAGAAAATAGTTGATGAAGGCATGCAACGGGCAATTCAGTGGAGGGGAAAGATACCAATATGTCAAGCTGTACGAGATTTTTGAACAGTCTTTTTAAGTTTAAGTTTAAGTAAGTCAAAAAAAGGAGCAATCCTCTGATTTGTGGAAAAGCTGCATGCCTGAGGTTTTCATTCTAACTCCATTAGCAATCCCAAACTTCTTCAAATCGTCCCCTATACAGGACACCAGTGTTGTATTCGAGTCCATCACAAGTCATTCAGTTTTAAGCCAGTTCACAAGTCATTCAAATGAGCTGTGACAAAGCATCATTTTGTCATTGTTCACCCTGTTACTTACGACTGGCCTTGTGAAGGGTCTTGTGATGGACATGAATATGACACTGCAGGAAACTACAGGTGCTAGTAGATTATTTCAACTTTTATATGCTTGTAATACTCCCTACAGGCAATTAAACTGTGAATTGGCTGTGTTGGTGCTCCCCTTATTTTGCAAAATCATTTACTACTTCCTTCTGGGATCAGACGGACGTTGAGGATTACCAAGGGTTGATAGTTGCAAGGACGGCAATGGAAATAAGCTATTTCTAGCTTTTTCGTGCTATCCTCGATAATGCCCTGGATTTTTATGTAGTTCTTTTTATTTTGTTTGAGTTAATTTAGGTGTTTTTGTACGATCATTTGTAATCTGAATGGGTGTTGCCAAATAAAATAAAGTAAGATTTGAAGCTTTGCATGATTGATGGAATATGAGAAACGGGTTTGCAGGTACACCATGGAGTCAATCTTTTTTGGACGACGTGTGGTTCTTATACTCACCGGTTCTTTTAAGAACCACACCTCGTCCAAAAGAGACTGACTCCATGGTGTACCCGCAAACCCAATTCTCAAAAACAAACAAAGAAAATAAGTGCCAAAGTGATTTTGACAAGGTTTTGAGAGTAATGAAGAAACCTTTAGTTGGAAAACACATCAGGCTTATGTAGGTGCTTTCAACTACACGTACAGTACGTATATGACAAACTGAATGTAAAAATGGTTATCACTTGCACGGTAACATGCACATGTATGACACCAGAAAATGATGCAGCAGAATACACAATAGCAGCTCCCAAACATCAAATGACTAAAACATCATCAAAACTTGTTGTGGATTAATGTCTGAGATATTGAACAAACAAACATCCATAGAACAATTGGAAGTTGTTATTACAAAGGCTTTGCAGCAACAAACCAGGGAAAAAACAAGACCCTTACCCTGCTGGGCCTCTGCACCGGCTCCCTTTGTATGTAGGAGCCATAGCCGGCACCTTGATAGGGCCCCACCTGAAACTGGCTCCCGTCGGCGGGGTAGTTAGGGTAATATCCAGGATAGTGCTGCGCCGTGTGGTAGGATCCCTGGGACACGGGCATGAGACCCTGACTCGGCTGGGGCGGTCCCCCGGGGTGGGAAAAGAAGGACTGGGGATACTGCATCACCATATTGTGAGCCTGCATGGGATACTGCTGGCTGGTGTATGGGTCGCCCGAAGGGGAAGGATAGGAGAGGGCCGAGCTGAGAGAGGGGGGCGGGTGCTGGTGTGGCAGGTAGCTTGACCATCGCACATCTGGTTTGGGTCCCGAGCCAGTAATACTGTGGACAAACAACAGAACAAGAGAATTCCAACCCAGTGAATGAAGCAAACCGTACTGTACATGTACTTGGTCATCATTAGGATTACCGGTAAGTCGGACAGGAAGTTTTGAGCGTGCAATGCCTTTTCATCAAAACTCTCCTTCAAACAAATTCTTTTGTAATAATGCACACACGTCGGAAAGATTTTTATCAAAATGAGGGCTACAAAAAAATGTACATGCTGGTACGGTGTATTGCCAAACGGTGTAGAGCCAAAATAACTGTCTTTAACCCCTTCGCGCCGGGAAGCGGCTAGAGCCGCCGTAAAAATTGAGATCCTCAGCCTGCCCACACTCGAGCGAACACGGTGAAAGAAGGCAGACCCTGGCTCTTGTATATATGGTGATTGGCCTTTGTGTGTAGCCCAGAAATGAAAGGACCAAATTTGCATCATAATCACCAGCTTCACAATAGTCCCCAATTTGAAAAAAGGGAACGGGAATGTGGAAGCGTGAGTAGAGCCGCATGCCACCGAACAATGAGCCTTTTCACTGTGTAATTCAAAGCGTGCACAGCACGCAGGGCCACAAACCGAGAATTTGCAGTTTGCCAGGTGGCCTTCATGGCCAAGCGAGGCTGGAATTCTTGGAGTCGGCTTTCAGAAAGAAATTGCCATCGTCAAGGGGCTAAAATTGGCTATATTACCAGTACCGTACATCAACCACCATGGATGATGTACATACATGTACAGTATAGATTATGTACATACAGATTATGTACATATATCGGTGCAGGTTCATAATGTGAATGTACATGTATACATACCGGTGCAGTACAGGTTCTGTAGCCAGCATTGCTTGCATGACTGACAACAGAAATTGCCGAGTCAATGAATCACAAGATATGCCATTATGTCCGTGTACCACTTGGCAAAATGCACCCTAGTACATGTATTCATCCACATGTGCATCAATTGTACATGCACAAACACTTATGTGCATACAATGTACATTCATACTGTACACGTACATGTACTTTGCATGTGTGTGCAATACCGGTGGTACCTCAAAATGTTTGGTTTCGTTTTCACTGTATACCAAAGGTTGTAAAGCAGGTGTCAAGGTTAAACATCCCATTGATCATCCCACGGCATGGAACGGTGTACATTATACATGTAAGTCTGGCATTGAAGCATCACGACAACGCAGCAAAGGGGTTGGCCCATGTACCGGTGCACGGATGTACATACATGTACATGTATATGTACCGGGTCCATACATAATGTAAAAGCTCAAAGTCATAAAATTCATACAGCATTTAGGGGGTCTGTCAGTATCATGTGAAACAAATGTCCTTTTCCTGGAGTTTTCCGTGACAGAAATGAAAACAGAAATGCCAACACTTTTTGCATACTGTACATGTACATGTACATTATTCTTAGAATTAAGATGACTCTCTGGCATTCGTTTACGTTTTCTGGAGAAAAAAAAGTTTACGACAAACGATGAATCAACTTTGCCAGATCAGGACCGCTCTGACCTGTCATTTCCAGGTTCATGTAGGTACAGGTACCATTGCACGTACTGGTACCTCGGTTGCACAAGAAAACAAACTGCACGGTGCAGGTGCATACAATGTACCTGCACATGTAATGTACACAGTATAAATGTCACCAGCACAATAAATCAAGGATTTGGGAGCTTTTACTATGATTCTTTCTGATTTCGAGCTACACTCTTAACAAAAGTTGAAATTGTCATTTACAGCTCTTGAGCACTATGAGCAGTATGAGCACATGAACTGTCTTTCATGGTACATACAGTACATACATGTATGTACAGTACCTACGTGTATGTAGATGTACAGTACCTCAACAGCACAACTATTACATGTACACATGTACATACAATGTACATGTACATGTATGGCCAATGCACAAGTTTACACTACCCTGTACATACATGTACTAGAAGGTGCCTAAAAATATAACGGGACAAGAAAATGGTTTTGTCCACGTGTTTTGTACCACAGAGTCAATCATAAAAACAGACAGACGTCAATTTACACGTATACACTGGACATAACCAGGTGTAAGCAATGCTTTGATAAACAGTAATTCACTGAATTCGGGCTGAGGAAAAAATCAGAAGGAAAAGTTTTGAGGGCAAACCAAAAGGTCAAGCCTGGGGAGGTCTTCAAGTTCACAGCAATTACCGGTATTTCAATCATTTGCACGTCGGAGGTCCAATCTTGTATTCCTCCAGGCTTTATTCTCAGTACAATTTTGAAACCAAAAAATCTATGGTACTTGTGCACGTTGTACAATGTACAGACATTAGAGGTACATACATGTACATGTACATGGAACAGTCATATGCCGGACAATTTCAGATCGTTAACCCCCACAGACCTACGTTATAAATTCTTCAACAGGTTGGAGGATTTAGGTCTATTAGGTTTCACTTTATTTTTATTCACAGACCATTTATAATCTGAGCAAACTTTTGAAACATGCAGGACAGGTAGTGTGACTTTGTTTAAATGCCACACAAAATGCTAATGATTTCAGAGCACTTTGTGCACCGAATTTGTCTACGATGTGCGACCTTGTCATATTACAGTAACCAAGGTGAAAACTGACAGCCATGCTCCTGCCAAAAATGAAAAACTGAGACTGGTAGCGGGCGCATGAACACGGCGGCATGGTTCCCTGTTTCTTTGAGAACATGTGGTACATGTAGCACGCCAACACAACGATATATGAGCATTCGATATGCACAGTGAACATATGTACCCAGTGATTTCACCACGTGTCATCCATTCACCGGTTCAAACAGGGCAGATTTGATTATATTTCTCATTGGTCACGGTGTCAGTGAAAATGCTAAAGAATATCTAACGGGAGATGACAATTGGAGGATATTCAGTCAGCACAAATGAGAAGAGAACCTCTACACCTCTAAATATCGGTGACAAACCAAAAGTGGAGTTCTGGTATCCTTTTTCACAAATGTTTCTATTCCAGGCAAAGTTTAAGTGTCATATTACGCTAAAGGTCAACGGTGATTTCCACACTGACTGCGGTGTGTGACGTTTCTGTCACTTCGCACATCGAATAAACTTTCCACAGTAGTTATAATAGTAATAGTCTAACGTGGCGCACACGGTGAACTGACATGACACAGAAGAAAATACATGCGGGAACACAGCTTCACTTTTACAGTGGATTTGTTTTTCAAAGAAGCAACCAAGTAATAGATGATCCAGTGACCCTGCCCTCTTCACACATGGGAACCTCAGACATGCACTTCTCCAATGCTGTACCGCATGTTCCAGGCGCACCCACCATGCCCGTGTGCATGCATGCGGGGCTTTTGTGCGTGCACATCGGACATCAATCATGGCTGTGATTGATCAGAGCATAATAGGGCAGGGCTCAACACGCTGGCCTATCCTGACATTGCAACAAACAGTGACAAAAGAAACCTTACCTGTCTTGTACAAACGGATAGCAATTTGTTAGGTAGCGTGGTAGTTCTGTCAGTGTGTAACTGGATCCGTTGGGGGTGGTAATGCTTTGCTGGCTCGCCGACATTGCTGTCTTAGGGTTGAAGGAGCCTGGGTGGGCATGCCCGGCTGAGACCTGTCCAGAGCCGTGGGTGTGGCCAGGCTGAGCGTTGGTGGGTGAGGGCCTACCAGTACATGTACCTCCGGCCTTGGCAAAGTTGGACTGCCCTGGAACAAAAGGTTCCACCTCAGCAGACAGCAGCGTCCCCTGAAAGACCCCAAAATCAATTCGTTAGTTTCAATCTTTCATAATGACGATTTCCTTACATGTACCAGTACATGTAGGTTCATAGCCATAACAAACTGATTGCTGAACTTGAGAGAGAAATGAAAGCTCACTTTGCAATTAACTATCCTGACGAAGAATACCCTTCACACTGTTATGAGTTTTCGAGATTTTTCAGAAGAATGCGAACTTGCAAAGTAGGTCACCTGACACATGCATACATGTACAGGCGTGGCATACATAGTGTGGACCTCTCCACAAAAGAAGTCCACGTAATGTAGGGTATGATGGCATTGTGTGGACTCGCACACGTCCACACAATGCATTCCCCTCTCTGAAAAACAGTTTCAGAAGCATTTTGGGGTCGAGGTTATCTGTGGCAAAATGAAGAGGAACAGTCCAAGACATCATCATCAAAAATCCAGCTCGAAGGAGTTATTTACAGTAGTTGAAAAAAAGGAACATTTTCCTCAACTTTCCTTAACCACAGGAGAACAAAAGAATGTCCACACTTTGTATGTAAAACATGTACATGTACAGGTACATGTCTTTATGCTTGCTCGTAGACAAGAAAACTTTACTGGAAAACACACACATCACTCATTACAGCTGACCAAATGATCACCGAGGCTTTAATACACAATTTTCAAGTACTAAATCTGCATGTCAATTCTGGGAAAAACAAACTAGACCTCCATACAACTGATTTTTGCGAATGAATGCCCTTCAAATGAGGTACAGACTCTGATCAAAACTGACTAAAACTGGCCAGAGCATTTTCACTGCTGGTCCACTTGTCAAAGTTTAAACATTCATGACCAAAGTTTAATTGCAGTGGACGTCAATTCAATTGGAAAGAACACTCACCGAGGGGAGGTAACTAGTCATACGTGCTGTGCAAACATGGCCCAGCTTTCCATGACCCTCAGCATGACAGCTGAGCAAGAACTTAAGTTTAGCTTCCACTTCTTAGTTAATCATAAATCTGTTAATAAACAGTAACGTGAACCTTCGGAACAGAAGATGTCCTACGATGCGACATGCTAGTAGGGTACAGGCATTAATTATAACGGCTGTTTGTAAAGAATAAATCACCAATAAAAAATGTTACCAATCATTAATGTTTGAAAAGTACATTTCCAACTCTTGGAGGCACATACATGTACATGTACAGCCCCTAGGGCTGTGATGAATATCCGAATAATCAATAAGCAATTTGCGAGCTAAATTTGAATTAAATCTGGTACACTGAGTTCTTTGAATTCACGAGAACATAACAACTTGAATTCTCCATACTAAACCACTGTTGCTTTACCTCATGATTCAGGGCAAGCTTTTGCTTAGTTACATAAGAGATGTCTTGCAACAATACACTGTTCTCAATGGATAAGAACGGCACAAAGGAACCAGTCCATTCCAGAGATGGTGGTCGCTATGCAAAAGCTTGCCCCTAATCACGAGGTATAGCAACAGTGTCTTTAGTCTGGGGAATTCAAATTGTTACGTTTCTGTGCAATCAGAAAAAAAAGTGTACTAGATTTTATTCAAATTTAACTTGCAAGTGGCTTATTGAGTATAGAATATTTGAATATTATTTTCTGAATTTGAATATTCGAATGCAAAATATTCATGAAAACGAAGGGAGAATTTTCTTTTGTTTTAAGTGAGAAAAGCAGCACTATGGAGGCTTGTTTCAAGCAAATTCAAATGAAAAGACACAGAAATCTTGCAATGATTCAAAGAGTAAATTATTCATTGAAAAATTTTAAAGGAATAGAAATTTTCAACAGGACAAGGCATACTGTTCGTCTTTAAATCTTGCTAAATTGTGGCTGGAGATACACATACTCCTAGATGTGAGAAGTTTTACAATTGTGTGCATTATTGCAACTGATATCATGGTTTGTTCATCAACAATCTGCCAATCGGTACGACTGAATATTCAGACATTCGATCAAATTGAAGGCTAAATCTTCAAATAATGAATTATTCGAATTGACTTAGCCCTAATATCCCCAGTACTGTGCATATAATGTCACATGATCAACATGTACATGGTTTCCTACATTTTTAGGGAGGATTTCAGAGAACTCAATTATGTGCCTACAGGTTTCCGGCAAAAAAGCATCTGGTGATACAGGCTAGGGGGGGGGTTAACATTCTTTGATTTATTAAAAAATGACTTCGGTGTATTGGCACCACCCTGAATCCATAAAAACTGTAAAACTGATACATGTACATGAACATACATTACATGTAACGGTACAGGAACATGGAATACTGAACATGTACTGTACACTGTATGCATACCGTGATTGCTAATACATCCCTCCATTTGGGGACACTGGTCTGTGAACTTCACAGATGCGCATGATAAATGCACCGGGCACAATGTACATTACGGTACTCGTACATGTACACATACAGTACGAGTACATGACAAGCAATGTACAGTGTACATGTGTACGCATACATACCAGTACATTTCTGAATGGCCAAGTTACAGTATTTCATGCAATACCATAATTACCAGTAATTAACCTAATTGATTTATCCTGCCAGCAAGATGAATGTTTTACTGCACATGTACATGTACATATCCCAGTATCAGATCTTTCGGCAGGCACATAATACCAGTTTTAAAGGACATGAGCTTTCTTCGATGGAAACTATCAGAGAGCACAGAGACATGTAACTGTCAAACAGGACTGTACTTGACTCAGCAAAGTTTGTAACTTACATACATGTACTCGTGATTGTTCTATTTACACATGATTTAAGTTGTTCTTGCTTATATGTAGACACTGTAGATCAATATTTCCACCAGTACGCATTTTATTTTGTGCCCTCGGATTTATTTTCTTGTTTTCACCCTAAACAATTATAACTCCTTACAACGTGGCTTCATGGGTGCAAATGTGGATATCATGAAGTGTGATGCTTATCCGCAAAAGAAAATAAATAAATACATAATAAAAAGTACCTGAAATACCGGTACCGGTAAGTTGTTAACGCTTTCTTGATGCTACTTGTGTGTGTTAACGTTTGTTGACGCTAAATAGCACGACTGGTTTTCGTTGCTGCATCAACTTAAACAACTTGAAATTACTCAAATACAGTAATACACGTACACACGACAGACATGATAAATTTTGAATTGATGCCTGGGAAAGTCTGTGGCACACATAAACAGGGGTGGAATTTTATGCAGAAATTAAAAGGCAATCCTAATCCTAATACATGTAGCTCTAGTTTTAGTAAATTTTGACGGTATTTAAGCAAAATCCCAACAATTTCTCAACCGCACTTGGTGAACAACAACCGCTCAGTCGAATTACACCATTTTGTTTCACATCTACATGTATGTCTGGTTACCCAACACGGCTATTTTGAATATACATAAGTCCATCAACATTTGTCAAATATCTTCATCCAGGTCAAGGAACCAGACATTCCCTAATTCGTCTTCATTGAAAGCTCTGCCACATCATGTATGCTGCTGTTTTACCACATAATTTTCCTCAAAAATCAAAGCCCTGTCCTCTCTTCACTAACATAATCTTTCTGAATTGAAAGAGGAAAGCATCACCAACTTATCTCAATGAGTTGCTTCATAAAAGTAGACTTAAAAGTTTGTTTCCTTATCACAGGAACAGGGTGCTCACAATGCTAATGATAAGGAACATGAAGTCATGATGAATACTGTTTGAGGTAGGCCTCAGGAAACTCAGCTTTAAATTACAGGTCATCAGGCCGATCAGTACTACAGCCTATATGCCCACGACAACAGAGCAGGCTCTCTGGTGTGTTCTATATTAGTCCTAGTAGCTTTGGCACAAATTGTTGCGCAACGGAAAATAATCAAACTTCGTGACGTTGGGGCAGTGCACGATCGACATGTACATGTACTGTACGTCTTCGTCGTGTTCATGCCTTGCACTAGGCCTACATGTACACATGCATGACATGCACAGAACGTTTACCTCCATGGTTTAACATAGTTAACGCGTTTATCGTTACATACACCTTCATCATATTCATATATCATGTAGTCTAATAGTTTGCTTACCTGAGGTGGTTTCCCTTCAGCTTCAGTCATTTATAATTTCCCACTAAAACACAATCACCATACAGCCTGCATCTGAACAGAAGACTGGCCCACTCTTTGGCAAAAAGTAACAATTTCCCCATGTACTTCCATCACGAGCACTCCGAATACACTCAGAGCGGAAAACTACTACTGTACTACAAGGCCTATGGGTGTGGAGTAATGTTGACTTCAATTCACTGCTCCCTCACCACCACTAGCGATCTGTTGTGTTTACGTTCCTTTGAATGGGTACCAGTTGAATTGCAGGTCCACTTTGTTCGGATACCTTTTACAAGAACGCGAGGCCTTGTCGCAACACTGTCCAAGACTACGGCTACGCACTGTGGGTTCTTTCAATACTTGAAAACAAAGCCGCAGCCACAATGTCTGGTGTAGACACACCTACATGTGATGGTTAACTGGGTCCCACCCTCCCAACGGTCCCTGTCCCCGCAAAGTATCTTTCTATTCAGGTCACTGCTAAGCTAAAGCAACGCGAGAAAACCATTGAAAAATATCGACCAGAAATTTGGGACGTAGCGTCAGGGTGTTGAAAGTCAAGATCATTGTATGTATCTTTTCATGGTCTTCATTATGCGACAACCTTTAACAAGACAAAGTTGCTTAACCTGTGTTGACTTTTAATACGTAAGAACCTCAATCTGGGTAATATAAGAACGCATTCCTCCATGACCACTGATCTAATTCTAGCCTTTTTGCACGTTGATACTACAATGCATGATTTGTTTTGATCAGGACTTCTCCCCGCATGTACTGCATGGTAAGCGACCACGCCCGATGTCGAGCGATTATGGTCAGTGGTATTCCCCTTTAACGCACGTCGTCAAGCTTTCGCGCTACGCTGGATCCGAAATTTCCTGTCGGGGCACATGCAGTCCGCGCCTCGCGACAGGTAATGTTCATGTACATGTACAGTGTCTCATGTCCCTCCCATCACCACGCGCGATAAACATCAACAAACAACATGACAGTTCCCTCCTCGCCTCCCGCCCGGCGGTTGGGTGGCTTGATGCGCATTTAAAAAGTTTGTGTCTGATTGCTCGAAGTGAACGTTTCTTTAACGTTCATTTTGCGGGAACGGTACGGGAACAGTGCACTGTAGGTGTGACAAAACTTGCCAAAGAATACTGGCCTATCTGAGTCATCCATCGGCACGAAAAATTATAGGAATGGTGAGAAATAGACGGGGATGGAGAGGTTATCCACCTTCGGACCCTGAAAAGGTGAAGGACACGTTTCAGTGGACAAGAAAATGAAAAACTGCCCTGCCGATCGCAAGCAGTGCCTAAAGGGCCGTTCACGAAACACGAACACGCAAAATGCCGCCTTTGAAGACCCATTTCCCTACTGTAGGGCTGAGTCACTTCCAGTATAATATTCAACCTTCAATTCGATATTCGGTCGCACCGACAAACCATTTAAAAAAATCAGTTGAAAAAAATACACTCAATTGTACATTACAATCAACGTCTTCCCACATCTAGGACTATCTCCAGACACGAGTAAGCAAGATGAAGAGAAAAACAGCACTTCTTGCCGTGTTGAAACTTTAAGTTTTTATTCCTTTTAATTTTTTAATGAATTTACTGTTTGAATCGTAGGATGTATTATTCTGTTGTTTTTCCGTTCAATCTGCTTAAAACAAGCCTCCATTGTGCGATTTTTTTCATTTAAAGCAAGAACATTCTTCCTTTCTTTTTGTTAATTTCACATTTGAATATTCTAATTCTGAAAATAACATTCAAGAAGTTCGATAATCGATCGAATAATTGGATATTCTGATATTCGGCACAGCCTATCCTACTATACGCCCCTCTAACTTAATACGCACATGCACTGTGCAGTGACGTATAACTACGGGGGCCAGGGGCACTAGCCCTCAGCGGATGCCCGTGACCCTCCCCGGGTGCCCCCTCCCCTATTTGAAATCCGTGATTAAGCTCTGTCGAGTTTATAATAACAATGCAGCTCCGACTTATTTTCTTGTGGTGCCCCCTTGAAGAAAAAATGTGTCCACCCCCGGGTGCCCCCGGACTTGACATTTTGCCCTAGTTACGCCTCCGGAACTGTGTTTGCATTGGTGTGAAAATTATGAAGGAAAATTACGAGGGAAAGGTACCGTGTTGTGAGGATGTTCGATGTATAAACGCCGGTTAACGGTAGGTAATATAATAGGTTTTCCCAGCCAGTTTCAGCAAAATAAAAAAAAATCTTTTTTTAATCACACGCGTTCAAATTCATGCATGATTTCCACCTTGTTATACCGGGATTTCTTTCTCACAACTGTCGTGTTTTTTGTTTTGTTGTTGTCGTCGTAGCCCGTTGTTGGGTGCGTGTTATAGGTATTCTATTTCGTCAACAGGCATTCAACTCTCCAATCTCACCATTCCTGTAAGTTGATTTTACTGGCTTTTACCAGTTAGTTACGATTATCGAAGCACAAGAGATCTTAAATCATAGTGGCGTTTTCGTTGTCGTTAATAGTCAATCTCTTTCAAACTTTAAGTGTTCAATTTAGATGCGGTATATGGTTTGTTTGAGTACGTGTTGGGCATCACTCAGTCACCACAAAATGTAACCCTGCTGGAGGGACAGGGTTTAATACTGAATCTGCTTATGCTTATGAAAATCCCTGTTTATCATTGCAATGTTTTGTGTGCGGCTGTCTTAAATCGTTAATGGATGATTTTGTTCTGATTGTGCGATTGGATTGCCCTAAAGAAACCTTTTTTTCAGATGCAGGCATTGTCGGTCACTTTGACAAAGTTGCGGCAGCAAGGCGCGGCTCGGTTGAATTTAAGCGCATATTAACCCAACACTTCCACGACCCACCGCCGTTAATAAATTCATATAGAGATAATTTATCATCCTAATAGTTCACAACTATTGACATTATATGTACCCCTTTTACCCTCATGCAGGGTAAAAGGCATTACACTCAGCACAACAGCAACTTCATAGTTTGCTGTCTTTCGCACTCGTTGATTGTCCAATCCTTCGAACAACTTGGGTCAGCAATTATTACAAGCAAAAGGAGGGTATATTGGATAGTTATTCAAGAATAAAAGTCCCAGGCCTGTTGAAATGCCCTGGGATGACTTCTATCCAATCAGCTGTTATTGAATTCGCGCTAAGAAAAAATACGGGGTAAGACCATTTTGTCGCAGCCATTCGGAGAATGACAACAGCTTTATTTTTGCTCTCTGTATACCCAACAATTTGTCGTGGCAAAAATGTTAGAGGGCGCTCAACGGCTCTGTCCATGTAAAGATACTCAGTTGCCTATTTCCCTGCCACTCTTTAGGGCACACGATCTACGCTCTTCCGAGAGTATGCTCTTCGACTTTTGAAGCGATCCTATTTAAAGCTGTTTTCCTGAGCGCGATGATTTTCAGGGTGTGCAGTTTTCACGCTCTGATAACGAGGGGCACTCTTACTGTGGTGCTTTTTTTGCAGAAATCGAAGATCAATCAGCGCCCCCCCCCCAACTGGTTCATCTTCTGCAATCAGAGTACACTGACATTTGTCACGTCACAGCGTTGAGGCAGTTGGCATCTACTCGCCCTCGCCTATCAGGCCCGTTTTTCCGTCACTTTGAGGAAAGCCCACTGTTCATCATGCTTAATTAGTGCTTAAGTGCTTAATTATTTCCAAATCGTCTGGGATCGCATCAAGGGCCATTTCTTTCTCATCGAGGCTGTTTCCTCCGCGTGGCTTATGGGGGTTGCTCTGGTGGATAATTATTCAAAACATAGGGGCGATGGCGTTCGGATGCGTTCTTATCTTACACACGCCCGATACCGGGTTACAACAACAGGACTGCAACCGGCGTTTACTACCCGGTAGTCAAAATACAACTCTTCTCATATACATGTACAGCAATATTGTGAGCCCGAGTGTTATACAGAAATGTTGCCCTAACTTGTGATTGTCATGAGCCGCCACATTGTGTAGACTTTTTTTAATTAGTTGTTGGTCTAATTTGGTTCCAAAGGAGGGGTTCCTGGTACCTTGATGCATCCCAGTCCTAGGGGTAAAATTGTAACTTGGGATTCAGGCATCAGTTCTTTCTTTTTTCTATTCAAACAAAGAAATATCGCCGAATGATTATTTTGTGTCATTTAAATGGCTACATCTAAGTAAAGGAAAGCGACATTTTAACGCAAGAGTTTTACTTTTAAGTAGGGAAAGGCGGCAATCAGCAACTTCCTATGAATAGAACCTGAACGTAAAGACCGTTTCTCAAGAATTAATGTTCGCGCACCTTACTGGAAAAGTAACTTTGCATGTATACTGCTGAGAGTTAAACCCGAGCTCTACACAGGCTTGTAAATTTGTTTACTGATTGCGGAGTATAGTTTAGAGCCTACAAATAAAAGATCATGCAGCAAGCTTCCCTAAACTCCGTGTAGTCCGCCTAGGGGATTTCATTTGGGGCAGTTTCTATCACGTTTGATAATTTTGGGAAGAATGATTTCACACTGAAACCACCCCTAAGAAACACTCGTGTCGGAATTTTAACTGTGTTCTTCAAGTAATATTTTGGACAAGTCACCTGAAGATGGGTAAAACGCATTTCTGTAACGACCTGTCACTTCCGGTGGTGTCGTTGCTACGCACTTCGCGCATATTTCTACGTGAAAACGAGATTGCACGTTACAAATATTTACCTACTGCAGTCGATGGGTTCTTCTAGATTCAGTCAAGTTGACCTGCCGCGTGACCAGTTCTTGTCAGCAAAGGCTAGATTAAACGTTAGGATCTGTCGTAAACGCAGAATATTCCTTTCAGTTTATTTCTGTATGAAATGCACAATGCTTGAACAACTGCGGTATGTTTTTATTCTAGCTTTGACCAAAAGACAACCATAATTTTTCCCCTAAATAACCTGTACACACGTATTAAAAAGAAACACATACAGATCGTAAAGCTGATGGTCCAACCCCGAAAAATTTCAGTTTCGAAGAGAAAAAGGGATGAAAATTGTCACCTTTGGATTTTTTGCCCTGCCCGACGTGTATTTTAACACTGTGTATGCCCCCGAGGGCTTGTGAAAAAAACATAAGCGTACTTGGGTGGAACTCGAACCCACGACCTCCTGCCAACTAGTCTTAACCACTCGACCACCGAGCTTGTCGGTGTCGTCTGGCCGGTTCGAATCAGATGTAGCAGCGGGTACCGCGAACAACTATTTCAAGGATGGATTTGCGCCGGGGAGATGTACCCGCTGCTACATCTGCACCTTTCACGTAACACGAGACAAATTTCTCTGATCCTCATGACAGATAAGATTCGTCTGCGATTTGTTATACAGACTGGACAAAAATACAAGTTGAAATTTCTTTTTTGTTTTCGACTATTGCTGGGGTTTCAACTAATACAGTCCTGAAGTCTTTCACACATTGAATGTGCGTGGGTATTATAATCAAATTATTGCTGAACAAAAACAGAATTCAACAACCTTATACCTTTGTAATTTTTTTACAAATCATTCCAGAATCAACAGTTACTGCAAAACTACCGTACACAGGAGAACCGGACAGCAAAGCGTGGACAATAAAAACAAAGATGAAGTGAACACTGAAAGGTATTAGAGTTTTGGGTAACATTTTGCAAATCTTACATGCATCATTTTTATGTGTAGACTGCCTTATCTCTTTCTGGCGACATCAAAATGACTATATTGACAGGATCATTTATGAGGAAGAAATGATTTGAAAACTTTCACAAAATGTCCACTGGCTTGCTGCAAAGAACATGCTCATGGCTTACGACTTGTTCAATTTGAGAATGCGTGTACTTCAACCTGAGCCCTATTCATTCCAATATCCACCAGCAAGCATGAAGGATTTTGAAGGATTTGAGGTGTTAATTTTCTTGGCGTAAGATGGCCTTTGAAAGTTGCAGGACGAAGACACAGTCAATGGGTCCCTATTTAATGTTGGACTTGGATTATTCCGGTTTCCCTGCTGAAAAAAATCCTTCAGAGAATCGGAGTAAATCTGTTTAAACTAAAGTAACATTGTATCATTTTTAGAAAAACTAGTAAAGCCAATGTTCATGAAGCTTGTTATGTTCTATAAACAGTCCTCATTACTGTTTGAGAGTTCAACATTTCATTCAGGATGTCATCAGATCAAAAGTCTGGCTGATTTGAGAGTTAATGGCTCCTTGTTCACTTTCAAGAATTGATGTTGGCAGGAAGACATCAGGTTCCCGAACTGCAACATGAGGCAAAAACTTCACCACCAGGATAGGTTTTCCACAAGCGTTTGGCATTTTTGAACAGTCATGTTCTTTGTAGCTTGCCTTGTCTTTAAACTCTGTATGACAGGAGTTGCACCTGTACAGATCAATCTCAAAGTGTGTGGCCAGGTGCCTGCCCAGGCTCCGGCCGCTTGTGAATTTCTCACCGCACCTGTGGCAGGTCTGGTGGCGTGGGGCTTTGGAGTAGCTGTGAATTTGGTGGATGTGCTGTAGCCGGCAGGCCATCTTCAGCTGCTGCTGTGGGTCGGTGTTGCTGCTACTGCCACCTCCAAAGATCTTCCTGCATTTACGGCAGTCCTCGATTTCCGCAGGTGCATCCCCATCAGCAGGGGCCAGGCACTGCCGCTTTCGCTCATGCCTCCCCAGCTCCTCTAGCTGGCCGAAGCGCGCCTTGCAGAAGCTGCAGACGTAGGGGCGCTGCTTCTTGCGGTGTGTGCGAGCGTGCCGCCGCCCCTCGCTCTTTGACATGATGCGGAAGGAGCAAAGCTTGCACTTGACTGGGCTGTGGTCATTGGGCTCACCCCTGGAGACAGCCAGTCTCACCAGGCGCTGATGCTTCCGCAGCTGGTGCGAGGTCTTGTACTTCCTGCTGCACTGGTCGCACGCGAATGACCTCTCGTTGGAATGGACCGCCTTGTGGGTATTCAGGCTCTCGGCGCAGCGAAAACGCTTGTCGCAAGAGCTGCACGCAAAGGGCAGCTCTCCGGTATGCAGCCTCACGTGGGCCCTGTACCGACTCACTCGCGTGTATTCCTTTGAACAGGTCTCGCACACATGACTTTCATTTTTGGCATTACGACTTTTTTTGCAAGGTTTCTCCTCCGGCACAGGTGTTTTAGGAAGAATCTGTCGTATTTTTCGATTTGTAGTTTTTGGGGGCATCTCTTTACATTTTACATCATGCTACAGTTGAGTACCAAAAGCTCTCAAAAAAAAATATCCAGTCAGTCTAATTAAACAATTTACACAGTAAATGCTGGCAACATCCACTCTGAAGTAGTTGTTGTGGCAATCTCCCTTATTTTCTTCAAAAGTTTAACAACGGCCACTCAAAATATCCTGGTGTAAGGAGGGTGATTTTGGAAACCAAAACTCTAGGCTACACACGTGGTTGCAATCATAGCTTCACACCAAAGAAGATCTGCAAATAATGAGTAAAGAAAACAGAGTTAGTAATGTCATGAACCCTTACCCAACCAAAAAGCTTCCATCAAATTAAACAAATGCATGTCCTGCAGAAAAGTAGACACTGACAACATACGTTGAAGCTAAATTTAATTTTGAAACTTTATTGAATAAACCTTCATAAAAACAGATGAGCACACTCTGCAACATATTGGCCTACACAGTTAGTTTTACAATACAGACACTGGACTGGCTGTCAGGTGATTTCCTTAACACTTGTTGGTACAGTTTGACTGGGCAAGCCCGCTGTTGTCTGGACAAACAAGATTGTTCATCCTTTGCAGCCATGCGCCCTCCCTCGGAACCACACTTACATGGGTTTGACCAATCAGCACATGCGATTCCAATTTTGAAAGGAGTTAAAAACCCCAAACTACAACAGAATCAAGAGTTTTAAAAGTTTCTTTTTCTGATTCCTTGATATTTACAAACTCACCTTTGTTACAAGGGTGCCTTGAAATGTTCATGCACATTTGGTTTATCAATTATCGCTTCCGCTAGTTGAGTCCACAAACCAGCTCCTGGTTGAACTGGCTAGATATCCAACCTTCTCAGGTGCAGCTGCTACGTATGCAAATGTACTCTTGACACCTAAACGAGCGATCAAAACAATCAGTGCTAACTTTCTGTGTAATGTTCACTTCATCGGATGCAAGCAAGAGTTTATCTGGTAAATGCAGCATGGATTGAATGCAGCATTGATAATCCCCAGCAATGTCATTCTAAAATTATCTGCTAAAAGACACACAAAATGCATGACACAACCAAAATTTAACACAGAATGATACAGATTAAACTAATTAATACTACTGACTAGCACCCCCAAAGAAAGATACTGACAAATGGGAAGAGCCACCAACATAGGGCTGGATAGCTCAGTTGGTAGAGCACCAGTACGGCATCCCAGAGGTCGCAGGTTCAAATCCCGCTCCGGTCATATTCTTTGTTCATCTTTATAATTATCTGTAAGTACCTAGTCCGGTTCCCTGTATAGTTTGGACAACCAAAGACTCTCAGGCTGTTTGACAATGGGGAGAATTGACATGTTGGATCTTGTTACACCAGGCACTTTGACAAATGAGGCAGACTGATGTGTCTGGCAGGGTTCCTAGCCAAACTACCCTGGAGGGCTAGGGTTAATACATGTATGCAGGCTTCATCTTTGTTGATTCAGTTTGATTTAGGCCGTCACTTGACCATGAAAAGACGACCAAATGAGAGCAGAGGAACTTGTTGGTCCAGTTTTGTTGTGCAGTGGCAGAAGTGTATTGATGAAGTCTGTCACTGAATGGTATGGAAATATGACTATGGTTGAACAGGTGGCTCTGAAGAGAGTTGTTTAGATCAGAAACATGTCTCGTTGGCTAGGATCTCCTATCATCAGTTATTGACATCAAAGCCAACAGCAAATACGGTTTATTTTGCCTGCCACATGCCATGCCCCCCCCCACAAAAAAAAAGAAACTGGTGAGGATTTTTGGAGCAATAAAAAGTAAACATATTAAAGTGCTGAAGTATGGATGTTGTTTTGTATGGACAGAGTCATTTCATTGAGGATATTCTTTCTTAGCAGCTGCTTAGTTGTGACTGGTGCGATCAGTTAATGTAAAAGTGCACCGGGGACGCTGCGTACTTGTTTTGTCCCCCCCCCCCAAGAAAACCATTGGAGCTGGATCCACCCTTGACCTTTAGTGCTTCCTCCATTATGTACACCTCACAGATAGTCTCACAGTCAAACCAACCTGAGTTCCAGCCTTCTTGTAGCTGTGTCACAATCCCTTTGGCTGACGGCATCTAAAAATCATGGGGCACAAAAAAAACAAACAGAAATCAAGGGCTGGGTTCCCTCCTTACCACCAAAACAAATGTCTCCAGCTTCATGCCCCTGAAATAGACTTCTAGAAATAGCTTATCGGTTGAACAGCTCCACAAAATCACAACAAAGCGGCATTGCGCAGTTAGCAACAGGTCACTGCAACACTCTGAACCGTTAACTCCTGACTGTTGGCCGTGGTTACCTGCTGCAGATAATCCTCCCGGCTAGGGATGCTGTACGCACCGGTGAGGTTGCGCAGAGTGCTGGTGCCCTCGGGTGACGCACTCCAGATGCCTTGATCCACAGTCACGTACACGGCACCAGCCCCTATGGCCAACTTACCCAGGCCCCTTGCAGGTAAAAAAAAACACATCAAGAACAAGGAAAAGTGTTGTCGTCACTTTTGTTGACCTTGTAAGACAAATTTAAAGCTCAAAATTTGAAAATATACACATACATTTCATTGGAATTTGATGATAATTGAGCTGTAATATGACTGAATCTCGTTTTCGTGATCCCAAACAAGGAAAACGACTGAATACAGACGCGGCTGCGTTGTTCATGCCAACGATTCGACCAGACGTATCACAGTGCACGATTCGACCGTACGTACCATGGTGCTCCTACCCAAACATGTACAGTTGTGCAACATCAAGGTTAGGATGTCAATTTTTTTTTGCAGTCTTTTTTTGCAATCTTTTTTCGGTGCACAGTGCTGAAATGTCCAAAACGCCGG
Organism: Acanthaster planci; assembly: GCF_001949145.1. The sequence goes on along the minus strand of NW_019091478.1, from coordinate 149,858 downwards.
GCAACAAAATGTGTTGACAAAATCAGGTGCTTGCCCGTCTGGATGGCAGCCTGGAACATTTGGTTGCCCAACAAAATACATGTATTCTGGTTGTCCCGGGATGTCAGACTACCGATTCTGCGAGCCCTGCAATTTTATTACCAAATCCATCATGTCCATTGTCACATGGTGTTAATCCATGCAACAAGAAATGTGCCTTGTTTGTGTCAGTTTCCAAACACGTTCAAGCATGGCTGGGGCAAAGCGGACATGAGGCAAAGTGGACTTGGCGCTAAATAACTTGCCTATGGATGATTTTGCACAATGGTAGAAAGGCATTGTAGGAAGGAAAAGGAGCAAACATTGCCCCATTTTCCTTCCCACAATGCTTTTCTACCATTGTGCAAAATCACCCATGCAGTATTTTCAATAAAGCTTATAGCAAGTGGCGGCGGGGCGAATGATGGGGCGAAGTGGAAACGGGGCGACTGTTTACGTCACTGTACGTCTGAACATGAAAATGAACACATAATTTGTCTTGCTTCCACGGCAATAATTCGAATTATTTTCGACATGATCTCTGCCAACACTAAGAGGAGAAATTTAGCATTTCACTGATACAACAGACTGACCCAAACGTAAAGTTTTTGTTCACTAAAAACCACAACGAAAATGCTCTTGATCATCTTACTTGATAACTGCAACGGCCATTTTCAGCGTTTCTGCACTTCAAAACCTATACTGTACTAGTATACGGTGATCGATTTACCGCCCTCATTCGGTAAACTCTAGTTGGTCGGTTTTACCACTTAACCATGGCCATTAATTAACTCTAAAAGGATTTCAAATAGTCTTCATACATTGAAAAGGAGTATACAGACGCATAAAAAGTGAATCAAATAGACACTTATGACATGTTTCCTTTAAAAGTTAACTCTTGGAATCAAATGAAAAATATCCCAAACTCTTGTCTCAAATCATGGAGGAAAAATGGTGTTTCCTTCCTTCATGCTCAAATAGACCGATCCAGTAAGCCCCGCCCACGGCACGTATCCGTAAGTTGCGTAACCATGCTGCTCTCCAACGCAGCCGCATCTTGAATGAACATGCTGACTCCGAATGATGCAGTTTTAGGGGAAAATGAAACAGTTTTTATTTTTCACGACAGTGGACACATTATGGACAAAATTCAATTTTCCCCTTCCGACCCTGGAGAAGTTAATAATAGGAAAAAAACTTTAGCGTTTAATTTTTGGTTTCTTTCAGCCCTCCGATCCTTTAAAATTGCAAAGTTCGTGCTATGTTTGTAATCAAGTAAAATAAATGCTGGCCTTGTGTCGAGCAGTTGGCCACATGTTAATACGGGAGGGGGTTTCATGAATCTATTAGACGAGTCTGTGATTCGATGGCACCGGGGGGGGGGTCGAAGCCAATAGAAGAATGTTTGAAACGTCAGAAAGGCTCTGAGAGCAGAAGCACCCCCTCATTGGTTAAAAAGATCCATGTTGGTCGGGAGTATTCATTTTGTTTGTCGAGAGGCGACGGGCGGGCCACGTTTGCGGTCCTTAGTCGTGCGTGAACCAGCGATACGCTGTTACTACCATTGCTAGGAAAATTGCGCCCTCTCTTGGTCCAGCTCGGGGCCTATACAAAGCACAAGTTTATTTGTAAAGGTTTTTGTTTATATAGTGTTCGCGACTTTGAAATAGTTGTGCAGTGCAGCCAAAATATACAAAAAATGTTACTTATTAAACTATGTCTTGAAAGTTTAGAAACAAGTGACATGTGGCTCTGTTTTGGCACAGCAACCCATCAACCATGACTAAAACCTGTGCTCCGGCTGGAAGAATAGACGACTAAGGAAAAGTCTTCTTTCATAAAGGAGCGTTAAAAAAGGTCCACACGTTCCAGCTGGTTTGCTTCAATTTTGAGAAGCAGTTTCAAAAGATGCTTTTTGTGTGAAGTGGACAGGACTTTGGTAACACTGTTTGAATTATACTTGTATGTGCATTTATTTACATTTTGCATTCTGCAAGGGATATTTCAGACTTAAGAATTTTAATAATCAAAGACTACAAATCTATCTGTACAATCATTCAATTACAAAATGAAAATTCATAGCAAATGGATACACAAACTTGAAAATAACGAAAAGAAAGCATTTTTAACACAGGGTTTGAAATTGTTTCATGAAGCTCTTGAAATACTTGCAACAAAACGTAAATTCGCTCGAAAAATAAAGATTTTTTCATTTTCTAGTACAAAAATTACATGAAATGCCATTGCAATCCGATTGCAAGAGTAGCCAAAAGCAATTTTTCTCCATCAGCATTTAGTTTGATGCAAAATCACAAATAGAGTGCAATCAAAACAAATTACTTTTGCATAATAACTGTTGCACATATAAAAAATAATACTGGAGCTAAGAAGTCCAAGTCACCTGAATTCCCAGGGAATACGTAATATTCTGATTTCCAAATTATATGGAAGTGGAACATTGCTCTTTTTTACATGTCTATTTATGCAGATACACTAACCAAAATAACAATACACTGGCCTATCAAAACATCAAAGAATGCTGACAAAACATCTCTGTAAACAGGTCATTTATACTTAGTGGTATTTACAGACAAGCTTAAAGAACAAGCTGAGTATTGCCATCAACCCAGAGAAATTTGACTGATACACTTAGCAAGATCTAAGTGCACTTTTTTCTTACTGTGGAACCAAATCCCACTAACAGGAAGATCATTTGGGGGTTGATCTTGAAAAATTGAAAGATTTGATTGGCTTTTCTGAGCCACAATCAATCATGGAGGAATGAATCAATCCAGTGAAGAAGAATTTATCACGATGGGAAAAACAGGGTTGAGCCGAAGCCACTTTGTTTTGGTAAGTTCGTTTGAGCACCGGAAGGAGCAAACTGAGCTCTTTGTTGGGACGTGCCCCCTCAACTTGGCATCCTGATGAAAGTGGGCATTACGTTGGTGGAAAATGTTCACGGTTCTTATTGACTGACACTGTACAAGATTTTTTTCCAACATGGCTCTGGTGACTTGCAATTAACTTTGTTAGTTGGGACCACAGATGTCGGTTTTGAAGGCGAGGGAGGAAAATCACGGAGTTGGGAGGAAAGATTGACTGGCGTCTCCACACATGAACAGGGAACAAATCACAGCTTCTCCCCCATTCCAATCACAGATGAACTCTGCTCAGAAAAAAATGTTTTCAATGTCATCTCCAAATATTTCCCCAATGGATAGATGCACAAACGGTATATATACCGGCAACACTTGGCGCAAAAGGAGCCCAGCTCTGGATAATATTACTGTTGCAAACACGTCAAAGCACTTAAAGTAGCTTAAAATTTTGAAAGCATACAAGAAACCCAAGTCCCATGATGAACGTACACTGTAAACAAATTTAAACAAATACAGTATATCAACTTGTTTCAATTACTCTGTAAAATTTCAACGTACACTTTTGTTTATATAAATGCTGATACTCAATCACAGTGAAAGGCTTCACTAAGGAAGTTGCAGAGGATAACTGTTTGGTTGTCATGCCAATGGGTTCATTAATCAATTTCGATAAAAAACAAGTTCTGAATTTTAATGTTCAGCAAGATATCAGGCTTAATGATTGTGAAAAACTTCAGGGGGAACTAAGGCGGAATTTTACTAACAATTTTACCAGCAAAATATCTGATATCAGTTATTCTGCTCAAATTGGAAAAATCTGTAAAATCCCGATTACATAATATTGACAATACATAATTTGTCTTTAGTTACACTGGAAGTGACTCCACGACTAGGATGATTCTGCATTATAATTGCATAATTCTATATTTTAAAGCCTTACATTATGCAAAAAAACTTTGGACTTATTGCAGTGATTGATTTTGTCTATTAGGGCTAACTTGTGAATACAATGAAAGGTGAAATTACAATTGACAACAATTCATTTGGATGACCTTCACTTACAAAAAGGCGATGACTTTTAGAAAATATAAAAATTTAGCTATACTTTACAAGAATTTTTTTTCATATCTAATTTATGGTGGGAGGACATTTTAAGGCTTTGCACATTTAAGAGATAACATTTTAAAACAATACTTTGGACACATCAAACGGCATTTCCTCTGGTTATTTTTAAAGAGTTCTTGAAGGATGCTGTTTTCTTTGACTTTTCAGACAACTGCTCACTGATTTGACTCCAGCACTGACCCTTTAACCTTTTGTCACAGGTGAGCTCGTATTTCACTTGGCCCAGAGCTTTGTTCAGAGCGAGAGTCCGTAGCTAGACTTGTAATGTTTCAAGAATCAGCCAAGAGTCAACAGCCTATCTTAGGCTCAGACCTTCTCTGACATTCTCATTAAAAACTATTCCTGTTGATTCTAAATATGCTATACTCAAAATCGAAATGATCTCTCTCTTTGCTTGATCTGATAACTTCTTGTTTAATGTGTAGAAAGCAAGTCAGAAATTGTCCCAAAGTAATAACGACAAACTCTATCACTGCGAGGCACCTTTCCTTCAAGCTTAAGTTTTAAGTTTTCACCGATAATATAAAATCGTCATGACATCAATTGAAATCAATTATACGTTTGTAGTTTTCTCCATCCTTAGCAACAAGCAAAACAAACCAATTTCCATTTCCTTGCAAATGCACACTTTCTGACTCAATAATTTGACTTCACTGTTCTTAACAGACTACAGTTACAAACAGTGTGTACTGATAAAGAAGTTGGTTGCAATGTATATATGTACACTATTTTAAACCAAATTTAAGAATATTTGACCCTATATAGGATGCCATGACTACACCAATTACCATGCCCTTCAACACAACTTGCCACACATTCCCCATTGGCACTCTCTTCAACTTCAAGATGATATGAATGGCTAATCTGTCAAGTACCAGGCAACCTCTCTCTAGTGTGTAAAAGGCACATAGTCGTGCGGTTACCAGTACCACTGTTTTCAGAATTTGTCTGAGATCTGAACGCGCCAGATACAAGAATATAAAGAGGAACAACTTTTAAGTAGCTTCCCTGCAATTTCTTTGGCCAATGTGCTAGATCGATGTTTCCCTTGTGTTTTGCACCAGACTCATATTGCATATTCAGGTAATGCCCTTTATTCATTTTATTAAGGAAATAAATACGTGCTTGGCCGGTATTAAATGCGCGGCGAGGGCATTATCGGCGTTCAGTCTACTGAGCCGACCATGTACACATTAATTCCCATTCATAAATATCTTTGTAGTTAGAGAGTCAAAAGATGTCAATCTATGATGGGTTTCCAACGATTTTGTTTCAAAAGTTTACTTTCATTTTCCCTTTTGCAAGTTGTCCAATAGAATCTCCTTGTATATGGACTTGGGGCACGCCTGGAGCGTTCTGTGTGCTGTGTTGCATACGGACTCTTGACCAATAGGGAACGAGAAAACTGTCTCGTATCCAGGAACCAGTGTGTTTTACACAGCGGGCATTATCACATCTCAGTGGGCTATCAAATGTTAATGCACAGTCAAGTTGCATGTTGTGGAATGGGGAGACTCTCTGAGGTATGTATGAATACTTTTTATTAATTTTATTATTATAAATTTTTATTAATTATTAAACTTTTTGGCCCCAAAATACGCATTACAAATGGACGCCATCAAAAGGCCTTCAAAATACTGTGCAGAGCTTTTTTCTTCAGGCATGCATCCAAACGGTCATTCTGTCCCTTTCATTCAAAGACAAACTTTTGTTACGCTTTACAGTGGAACACCGCGATACCGAACATTCGCCAGTAACAAACATCGTCCTTGGCTCCCAACATTATGCAGTAGCAAATCAACCGAGATTCGCCACAGCATGCATCAGAGATCAATCCTGAGTGGTAGCTTCACAAATTTTAGGATAAACTAATTATCAATTTTGTAACTCAAGATTTATTAAAAAACAAAAATAATGAACAGATACATTAATTTCGCTGTACCGAATGACCGCTGTCCCGAACATTTGGCGTGGACCTCGTCGTGTTCGCTATAGCGGCGTTCCACTGTAATCACAAATCTGTTAAGTCAAAACAAGAAAGGGGTTTCGAAAACGGAACTCCTTCAGAATCCTGTTTTGCGGCTCGTGTTTGCCGGGCTGATTTCTGAATCTCAACAACCCTTCTTCACTTCCTGTCATTAAAAATGCAGCTTTTCTCAAGCAGTGACACATTCAACAAAATTGTACACTCGTGGTCAAAGAAACAAACAAAACAATAACGAAAGACACAGGGAGGCTTTACAAAAAATCAACAAAGCCAACAATTTTTCGGGGAAATTTGTAAAGGACTGCCCACTTTTTTTAGCCATTAATGGTGGTTGAGTAGTAGTGGCTCAGAGGATCTTGGTCGGAGTTTGAAACCATGGCATCAAAGCTGTCAGCATGGTCTCTGGGTCGGTCGTAGTTTGGAGGAATGGGTAAAGTTGCTCCTAAAATAAAAAAAAATAACAGAAATTCCAGCCAGTCAAACAGCAGGTTGAGAGAGTGCATGTCAGGATTCCGTGGGATGTGTTGGTAAAGACAGACACTCTTTGTTCCAACAAAAAGGCAGTACTAGGTTGTTTAAGGTCTGGCATCGTTATTACCCTTACTAAACAAGTCTGTAATGCACTTTTAAGACCATCTGGGCTCTCCGAACCTTCGGCAACCAAGTCTAATAAAAAAAACCCAAAATATGTCCCTCTGATACTCTGCATTCAGGTGACGTGAGAGGTTGTGCTTTGCCAAATAAAGAGCGAAAGGCCTGCAATTCCACCAGCTGGACTCGAACGCCGCACACCACTTACCTCTGCTAGTGGAGAAGACGGGGTTACTGGGGAAATTGGAAAAGGTGTGGCGGTTTCCAGGCTGGTTCCTGGACATCATTTCGCTGACTTCGGCATATGGATTCTCTGGAGTGCCAGTCTCCGGTTGGTCTGGCTTCTCGATCAAGAAGCCGTCGTTGTCTATCCCTGCAACCAGAACAGTTTGATTTTCCTTGTGATGTGTGGAAAAAATTCAGGGACAAAGGGATGACTCCCATCATGGTCTATTAACGAGTTCCCAAATGAAAATTCGACCCAAAAATTCATGTCCTCAATGTAACGTAAGAGAAATAAGGTTAAATCTGTTCATGATATATTTCCTGGCTCTAGGCACAATGCCCGGGATTTGGGCAAACTGTGAATATTTTTGGCTTGATATTCGCCATGTCAAACTTTGGAGAGACTTGCTTGAATTTGTGAAACATAAAAATTTCATTTTTCCAACATTAAATTGGTTGCATTGAGGTGACATTCATTCATAATGTGGTTCATGCCTATGGACAGCTGTTATGAACATTTAAAACAGTTTGGGAAAAGTTTGTAAATTTTCATCCAATCGAAACTTTGGAAAACTTGGACCTCCAAATCCAAGAGTGACCCCAGTAAGAAATTTGCTGTATTCCCAGATTATAGACAAGACTGGACAGGGATCAAATTTTCATATTGGATTGAAGAAGTCAAGACTGCTTTTTACCAAAGATCGTATAGCGTCGAAGGCGCAAGATGGGTAACTCTGCCCAAAAGATGTAATTACCATGGGCGCCATTTGAGCAAGCGACACGCCTGTGCAGTTTACAGTTATGATTGGGCGCAGGCTCACCAGGTGCATGTGGCTGCCGCAGCGCCTGCGCCAGTGCATTAATGTGCATTGCGCAGGCGTATCGCTTGCTCAAATGGTGCCTATGCGATTACAGCGTTTTACATGTATTTACGGTGAAGTTCGCCATCTTGCCCCGCTTTGCGGTGCTATACGATTTTTGCTTTTTTTACCCATGACGAAATTTGGTGGTGCCAAAAAAGTGAACCACATCTTACGATAGAGAAGCCAACCAACATTGAAACCGAGGTTAGCAAATTTGAAAGTGCGAGGGGGAAAAGTGCAAAAAAAACCACCATAAAATATGTGATCTACTTTGTGCTCACCAAACAGATGTGTAACACATGAACAATCAACGTCACTCACACGTGACAGTTTGCACAGCAAAGAAAAACCATAACTACTCAATACTGGATCAGAGCTGTGAAAATTGAAGAGCTAGATTCTGAAACCCTTGGTTTAGATTTGGGTAAACATTATACAAGTCTGAGGAAAATAAGCCATTAAAGCAAGTGATTTATGTATATTTGTCACAAAAAACTGCCATTTGACAAAAGTTGTAAACATTCTCAAATTTGTAAACATCCAGAAGTGAAATTGACAAGGTTCCCTGTTCCCCCCCACCCAAAAACATCACATGTCCACTACAACTGATGAGTTCCCTGACTACAACTTATCAGTTGTCTGGTAAATCTACACTTACTTTTGCCCTTGCCATGGGTTAACTTGTTAGGCACCCGACCATCAAAGCGATTGACGTCACCGTACGCCTCGCTGGGTTCTTGATTGTGCAGTATGCGGTATTGGTAAGGGTTAGTTGCCTCTACTTCTGCTTCTGTATATTACAATATGACCATTCACCCACGGAGGAAAAGAGAGCAGATTAAAGCACTACAGCGTCTGCCAAGAGGCCAGTGTAATAGAGCAGCTGAGCACATAAATGCTATGAGCGTAACACAAGGCAGTGTCCAAATATCTTGGCTGTGGCTGGCAATCACAGGTGTCTATGGGAGGTAGCAGCAGCTACTAGTCAGTGGCTTTCACAGGTGTATGTGCTGTCCCTAGCCACAGCCGAGAAATTTGGGTCCAGCCCAGGTTTGCTATAAAAGCGAGATCAGGTTACCAGTCAAGCATTGTGATATGCACACTGCCTGTCACTGGTTCCCATCCTATTCAACTCCAGCATGTAAAATCTGTCACAATATCTTCTGCCATGTAGCACATTTTATGGGCCAAATATGTCAGTTTGGGCACGACTGTCAACTCAGAACAAAGGCTCATTGACGAACAGGAGGGAACACCTGGAACTTTTTGGATGAATACCATTACAACCCTTCTTTAAGCATCTTCAGACTCTTGAAGTTTGTGATTTGGACTCGTGAAACATAAGCATTCAAACATTCTCAGCTGGCAGGTTTGACTCAAAATGAGTGTATTAAACGCGAGCTGACAAATTGGCCCTCACATTCGTAACACATACACATCATACCAGATCGGACTTGGACTGAAATGTGTAACTGGTAAGACCCACTTCCTTTTTATGTCAGAGTTTCTTCTAAATCCTATTTGGGGGTCAAGCCACTTCGAGGGAATTCCTGACAGTTCCTTGAGGTAGAGCGCACAAGAATTCAAATTCTTCTTTCGTTTTTTCAACTGATATGGATTCATTTTACTGTGTAAAGTGATTAAGGAAACTTAACATCAATCTCAAAAAGATAATCTCATCAAGAAAGACTTTGGACTTGGAAAATCCATCTGCAACTTCAGTACATAAGCTGATCTGTTCTGATGAGAAAACTGGGTATTTGTTAGTAGTGTTATGTATAATATGACAGAAAGCAAGTTATGATCACGCATTCAATAAGAGCAAGTGCAATGATCCTAAACTGAGAGAGGAAAACCCATTACAGGAATACGGGAGTTACCTGCCAAATTACACAGAAGGAAAAGTATGAACTACACGAGTTTATTCAGTTTTCTGACATCTTGGTTGATATCTTTCTAATACAATATGCACGCAGTAAACAAAGCAAACTATGAATCTGAAAATCTACAATATTCTTCAGTATCTTCTCTTAAGTTTTGAGCTTCAATGGAATTAGATTTGATTTTTACTGAGTGGCTGATGCAAGAAATCAGTTTGGTCCATGGCAAATAGGATCAACCAGGAAAATACTGAAATGGGAAAAGACACTAACTTCATTTTTGCCTGGCACAGAGGAAACCTTTCAGAAGAAAACAAGGATATTGCACTGAAAAAATAGGCAGCCGGTGCATAAAACTTTGGATAGTGCACAGAGAGCCATAGCTACATGTATGTCTTAAAGCTGGTTCCTAGAAGGATGAAATAGTGCAAGCACCACAAGCAGTGTAGAGAAGCATCAGCTAGATGCCAGCAAGTAAGCCCATGAGAGAGCTACTTAGTTATGGAACAGGCAAAGCCAAGTTGAACTTTGAGCCCAAAGTTCTGCCAAGAAATCGATATAAAGAATAGGGTCAAAGTGCAGAGCGTCAATATAAAAATGACCATTGATCTTGATCATGGCCAAGCAGCGGGTGCAGGGAGCTTTAACACATCATAAAATCCTGAATGGGACAACACAATATCAGCAACCATTGCCTTTATATAGGATGTATGTCTATGGAAGTGTGCTGTGCATATCTGGCCAAATGCAATGCACTCGTGATTGAAAAGGCGTTTTCAAATACTCGCCTAATCATCGGTACTAATCACCCAAAGGTTCCAGAATTTGATACTGCCCTGGCAACCACTGCACTGGGCTACTTCAAGTTATGGAGAGTTTTGGACGGTTTACAGATCAAAGAGAAAAATGAACCAAGGATGTGGTCAAAATTTAAAATAAAAAATGCAAAAGTCTCTTTGGCAGTTGAAAAAATCCAAAGATTACAACTTGAAGGCACTCTTTAAATGAGTCAGGCAAACAGGATGTGAAAGAGGGATGGAGTCGCTCAAAGGTCAGGGGTCATGGGCTTACCAGCTGGCAAATAGGTAGGGAGTGCAGGATAAACAGAAAGTAGTAAACAGAAAGACAAACCCTTGCTCTCGAGGGCCATGGCGGCTGCGCACGCGCCCTCAGGCTCCACATTCTTGACGGGGGCCCCGAACAGTGAGTTGTTTTGCAGCTTGAGGTCGTTGGACGCCCCCATCGTGCCGTTGGGGAGGATGCGGGCATGGTTGGGCGTGGAGTTGCTGCTGCCTGCATCCCTGGTGAAGCTGTTACCCCCGGGTCGAGCCAAAGGACAAAGTCACACAGTGAAAGCATTGCAAAGAAGGAAAGGACAGTTAGTTGGGAGTTCTTGCACAATAAAAATGCCTAAGTTACATTAAAAAATAATCCAATATCAGACATAATTAAATGACAATAGAAGCCGCTTTGATGCTGGGCAATGGAACCCAAGCAATAAGCACTTTTGTAATAGCTGTAAGCCTTATAATATGCAAGATAACTATGAACAAGGAAATGCCATCATCTGGGCCTGTGGAAAGGGTATTCCATGATAAACTGGGAGGTCGGTTTCAGCTGAATTTATTCTTTACTATTTACATCATTCTAAAACAAAAGGAACAATATCAAAAATTTGTGGTTAAAATTGATAATACACCTAACATTCAATTCCAAGTTTTCATAGTTGCCCCTCAAAGGAAGAAAACAATTTGATATTTAAAAAATAACAACTTAAGTAAGTCAACTTTGAGACTCACACAACGCCCGGTCCCTCGTACTTCTCCTTGTTCTTTCTCCGTCTCCTCAGGAAGAGAAGCAGGAGGAGAATGAGAGCAATGAGACAGAGGACGCCCCCGGCGATGCCCGCATAGAGGCCCCCGCCTTGGCCATCGCTGTTGTCTGTATGACCGCCTTTTCCCCCAGCTTTAACAAAATACCGGAACATCACTGGTTATTAACACTTTTTCAGAACATGAAATTTTGGTCCGACAACTGCCGTTTTTGACCACTTTGGGCATTTATTTGATCAAAAGCAACTGTGGTCCGGCAGAATGTCTGAAACAAATGCAGAGGTAAATATTGAAGTGCCCAAAGTAAAATCCTGTTGGTGTTTCTGCTGCGGCCTTTATGCTGAATTCGTCTGGCACCTGAACTATGAGAGTGTGTTCTCACATGTGTGACCTTGTTAAGTACATCTGATCAAAGTTGGCTGTGCTAGTTGTGCCAAACCACTTTTTGGGCCTAATTTTGTGTACTACTGTTTGCCATCTATGACCCAGTGGAATTTGTGCCCCGAGCCATGTTGGTCCCCCCTGTAACTTTGTGGCATTCACAGAAAACTAACTGTTTCTTCCTGGCACGGCAACACTCAAGTTGCTTTCAACTGTATAACAGTGTGAATACATAAATGAATACCTCCGAGTAGATGGACTCTGCTGCTAAGGATTTGAATTCGTATTGGAGCTAAATTTCTGTGCATTTTCAAGCATGAAAGAATCCTCCTGAATCCTCCAAATGCCACTACTCAAGGTATTGCCTGCCTCTTATGCAGTTACAGTCGAGCACCGCTATACCGAACATTCGGCTGTACCGAACATCATTCTTGGCTCCCAATATCTTGTGCACAAAACCTACCGAACATTATGCAGTTGCAAATTAACCGAGATTCGCCACAGCATGCATCAGATATCAATCCTGAGTGGTAGCTTCACAAATTTTAGGATAAACTAAATATCAATTATGTAACTCGAGATTTAATAAAAATCAAAAATAATTAACAGATACATTTCTAGATATCTCAAATGTGAATGCAGCGGCAAAACATCACGAAAATATCGAATCATAGCATCACAAGAGGTTGCACTTTAGTTACACAAGAGAGGGCACTATTCAACATGGCAACGAAACTTTCAGCAGTTAATTAATAATAATTAATACTGAACGACCACTGTACCGAATATTTAGTGTGGCCCCCGTCATGTTCATTATAGCAGTGTTCCACTGTATAGGCCTTGTCCAAAGTACTTAGTTTGGGCTTAGAATTACACAAAAGTCTATGATAAGGTCCGCAGTCACTACCAATAGAATCAATTGTCAATTCAAGCCACAGCCCAAGTAATTTTGACACGGCCATAAGACTTCATTCTAGTCAGCCACACTGACTTGAAAGCAAGGTTAAGTCATCATGAGAGTAGAAATGAAAGCAATGAAATTAAAGTTTGTTACAAATTACCATCGGTCTACTCTGATTAATAATTCAAATTTTGTGATTAGGCATATATTAATAATGTTTTAATAAGTGAGGCTTGGAACGCAAAATAGTCTGGCACCATCCCGTTCAATAGATGATACACAACGAGGATTCAGAGAACACGATTGCAAATGGCTTCCTTGTGAATAAGTTCTACAGTGGCTCAGCTCTGACCCTTCTCAAACCAAAATTCTTCGAAACCTCCCTTCAGTTTTCCGAGGACTTTTTCAGGAGAATCACCCAGTCAGAATTAAAAGTGGGCAGAGAGGGGAAAAACTGAGCCTTACCGTTCGCCTATTTTATGCATAGCTGCTCTTTCTCACAGCACTTAGGGGAAATACTTGGATTAACTGTCTTGCACGAGGACAAGAGAAGTACATGATCTCACCTTTAAGACAGTCTGGTCCATATTCTTTGGGATTGGTGCAGACACAACCATTGATGCTGTCACATGCAAAGTTTTCGTTAGCGCAGCTGCATTTCTGGAAGCAATTCTTTCCATAATAACCTGCGCTGCATGCTGTTAGAAAAAAATTAACGGCAACTGATGTCAATTAATTTTTTAAAGATCAGGTTACGTCACACTGCGCTCAGGAATGAAAACATGTATTCATTATCATGCAAGCAGAACATAGGAAGGTGGTTAGTACAACATGGGGTTAAAATGGGCTTTAATTTGAAGGGAGTGATAATATTTTGAGAAGCATATTACAATATTTCCATTAGAACTTTGTGAAAAAATAAACGAAGGTGTTATCAGGTTAGAAATCGTATGGGCCACATTACAAAAGAAACTTGTTTATCAGCACTACATCAATCTAATACATGAGGAGATATGGATATTATGGCTAACACGCCGTTAAGAAAAGTGATCATAAGCCTACAATATGATCTCCAATGTCAGGACTTAAAGGTACATGTGAACAGTCTCCTCACTTTTCTCACAGCTGGCACCTCCATACCCAGCAGGACATTCACAGGCTCCAGTCACATGATCACAGGGTGCCCCCAACTGGCAGGTACACGCTTGCAGGCAGTCCACTCCAAACTGTCCTAACGGACATCCTGGGAATAGAGATTTCAGCAAATGCAAAATGCGACAAAGAGAACGAAACTCGCATGGGTCTCAAACCTGGTGGGCCCTGGCTCCTAAAAGCATCACATGAATTCATCTCGAGTCAATCTACGCTTTTACTCAGCATGGCTACTAACTCTGATGTGTATTGTGCAACATTGACTGTCTTTTTCAATGTTGTAATCTAGAGCCAACTTCACCGTGAAGTATTTAAGTGATTATGAGGCAAGAGAGCTGAAGAGCTGGGCACTCAGTGGTACATGTACAAAGATTAAACTAAATAAACAAAAGGACAATTTCAGACCAACAATAAAAGTTGTCTACGTTCTCTAGTTTTGGTCACACATAACCCACTTCAATATTTACATAAAGATGAACACAGAACTTGACTGGAGTGGGATTTGAAACTGTGACCTCTGGAACGCTGTACCAGTGCTCTACCAACTGAGCTATCCAGCCCTACTTCCCAGGTTGTATCGTGTTACTGGGGAGTGATCCCTGGCTACATGGTGTTTCAGGTTTAATGGCTTTTGGCTAGCACCCCCGAACAAAGATATTGACAAATGGGAAGAGCCACCAAAGTAGGGCTTGGAAAAGTCAGTTGGTAGAGCACTGGTACGTTGTTCCAGAGGTCGCAGGTTCAAATCTGCTCCAGTCAATTTCTTTGTTCATCTTTATAATCATTTATAAGCACCTAGTCAGTTTCCCTATATAGTTTCTTTCACTTCAATATTTGGCAGTGAATTTGGGATTGGAAAAGTACTTGACAAAAACACTGGTCTTTTGTTTTACTCCTTAGACCCATAAGACACAACGAGCAACTCATTTCAAAACAAAACGAAATGAGCCAAATGAACTGATATCTCGTTGAGGATGATGACTCACTTTCTGTGCACTTGGTACCCAGCCATCCCGGCCCACACTGGCATTGTCCATCAAAGGGGCTGCAGGACGCACCGTTGTGACAGTCACAGTTGAGCTGGCAGGCCATTCCGTACTGCCCCTGGCTGCAGACTGTTTCATCAAGAGTCAAGGGGAAATGACAGACAATGTTTGAATGATTATGGCCGGGTTCGATTGGCAGTCCACTCTGCCTGGTACCTAGGTTTACCAGGGAAAAATTGACCAATGCACAACAAATGAATGCTGATCGAACCTAGCCTGTGCTGACAGATAGCTGCCAAATGGGGGGGGGGGATTGTTAACTTTGGAATGTAGCACCCTCAAAGGTCTCGGTAATATTTGGGTGTTACGTGTATTCTGATCGAATTTGGTCAAAAAAAAACTTCAAATAAAAACTTTGAACATCGGTAACCATTTTTGAAAGCCAATTCATTTGTAATATGTAACACAGTATACCACGCAATCTATTGGCATGACACTTTAATATTGGCTTGTGCCTTTCACTAACTGGACACCATTCTCTAACTTTTTTCTGTAATGGATGCAATTTTCAGTACGAGAAATTTTCTTCCAGAAGAGTTTGTGGCTTACAATTGCCCTTTTGCAATACTATTTCAGTCATGAAACACAATGTCACATCCCTTCTTTTTTTTGTACAACATTTTTCTATCACTCATAAGATCTAGTTTAAAGTCCAGAATTTTCTGCTTTCTGAAAGTCAAATTCTGCTTTCTAAATTTTCATACAATGCTACATGTATGCGACATGTACTGTACATACGTACTGTAGGCCTACATTTACTGAAAATCTAGACAGGTATCTTTGGCATAATGATACATGTAGGGCCTACACCACCATGTCACTGTAATCTTGGTCTGGTCCCTGTCCCTATTGATTTACTCATAAGCCGTGAGATGTCTTGGCACTATGTAGGGAACGGGGACCAGTGTGATTTCCGCGGTGGAGAGCCGGAGGAAATCAATACCGATTTCTGCGATATCGCAAAGGAAAAACAGGAGGGGAAATGCTACCAAATGTTACTTTCAAAGTGAGTTAAACACTGAAATGACTTGTCATTCCTAAGTCGGGTTCATATTTATTTGATTAATTAAGTTTTTTACTGAGAATTGCCCTTTCCGATTTCTACCCCAAAATCTGTGATTTTTGCAGATTTTCCGCAACACAGAAAGCTCTGGACTTTAATCTGTTTTTTTTTATCACGTAGACTGTAAAGACCCAGTACTTACATTCATCACAGTGCTGTCCTCTATAGCCAACCTTACATTCACAGTAACCGTTATCTGGACTGCATACTTTGGTGTTGGTTGTATTACACCTGCAGGTCTCGTTACAATTAAGTCCGTAACTGTCACGTGAGCATCCTTTGAAAGAAGGACAGACCAGACAAAATTAGTAACTTTCATCCTATCATCGCCGACTGCCCGCCTTAAAGTTGACAAGACACAATACCCCTGCTGTGACCTCTGGCAAATTTGGTCACAGAATCCAATTTAATCACCACAGGGCTTTCGTTTTTCAACTCTTTACAGTGGGAAATTCTTTTTATCTTTGTTTGCCAGCTGGAAGCGACAAGTAGCCTGCTGCTGACTGGCCATAGCCGGAAAATCGGCATAAATGCATGCATAATTAATCACTGGATTTGCATGCATATTATGGACCTTGGCTGACTGGTTTATTGGCAGCTGAGTTCGGAAAAGAAAGGTATTTTAGTGGCTTTTTAGTGAAGATGATCACTGTGAGCACTGGATGTGGGGCTTACATCCTGCCCAAGAAAGCAACTATTGCTTAAGTTCAGAATGCACTCAGGGGCGTGGTGCCTCCGCAGTCATTGGAATGTCCTGGAATTAATCTGTTTGTTAATTACGTCTGCACAGATGATCAGTGTATGTGGTGTGGCTGGTCTAATATTTATATTTTAATCATTCACGTTGCTGAATTGTTTAACGGGAAGCCTCAGAAAATGAGCTGGTAAAAGTGATCTCAGCAGCATGATGTGAATAGCACATGGTAGTCTGTTTTCAAGCTCTGTGCCTGCAGATGTTGTTAATTAAAACTGTTGCCATGATTGCCTTGATTAGAAGGCTACCATTCCAGCAGCTGACCGTGCTAACCCTGTCATGATGACAACTGTGAAAGCTTCCACTGAAAATTCTTCAAATGTGCTGAACTCACTTTCAGTGCATCTCAGACCGGTCCAGCCCGCTGCGCACTTGCACTCTCCGTCGTACGCCTCACAGGTTGCGCCGTTCTCACAGGAGCAGGTGAAGATGCAATCTAGGCCGTACTTGTCAGCTGGACAAGCTATTTCATGATAAAAATGAAGACAATGGTCCCTTGAAAAAGTCCCCCTTTTCCTGAAAGCACTAAGCTGGCCGATTATGCACTGCAGTGAGAAGGTGGTTTCATTCACCTACCGCCCAAATGATGTGACCCTCACAGATGAGTCTTCAAGATAACATCAAGTGGTTACAGTACCCATCCATGTTATTGCTGCCAATACTGATAACATTCCACTTCCTTCATTAAAACCACTGTCCGATGGCCAATGCCAGCAATCAAAGTCACCCTTTTTTCAATAGTGACCATCAGTACCATATGAATATTCATGTACCCGTAGTTGAGAATATAAAATAGGAAAACATACACTCCAAATATCCAGAAATAGAAAAGAAAGATTTCTCCACATTGTGAAACACAAAATTTATTGTAAACAAATAAAAGCACTGAATTAGTGACTAATTTTCCTCTCAAGATCTTGCTAATCATCTTGCTTTGAAATGCTCGAATTGCGGTAACCCTTTTACTTACGCATACTGCAGTCCACACCAGTGAATCCAGGGTAACATTGGCATGTACCATCCACGGGGTTACAAGTGGCATTATTCTTACACGAGCAGATCTCCATGCACTCTATTCCGTAGTGACCACTCTCGCACACTGTTGAAATGAATAACATGAAGTGTGGCAAGTCCCAAGACCAAAATTTCACACCTCTCCAAAATCACTGACAATCATCTTCGAGCACATCTACAAACTGTGGACCCCCTACTGCAAACTGCAGACCCCCTACTGTAAACTTCAGACCCCCTACTGCAAACTGTGGACCCCCTACTGCAATCTGTGGACCCCTACTGCAAACTGCGGACCCCCTACTGCAAACTGCAGACCCCCTACTGCAAACTGCTGACCCCCTACTGCAAACTGTGGACCCCCGACTGCAAACTGTGGACCCCTATTGTTCCTCTTTTATTCTGACTTTTGTAGGAGGGCCTCCCATGTGCTTTATACGGGATCATCAGTCATGAAAATTGAGTCACTAGAGAATCATAAAAGTCCTGAAATCAGTTTCCATGGGAAATCTTCTTGATTTGAAGACACCTTCTTCAGTATCTGGTATTTTTTCAGGGTGATTTGCATGATGAGAAAAATCTCTCCACTTAAAGATTTTGGGCACCTTTCAAAAGATTGTGAAAGAATCTCTATTACACTCCATTTTACTTCTTTCATCCTGCCTACACATATCGACTGACCGACATATGGACTGACCGACATATCAACTGAGCCACTCACCTTGGTCACAGTTGTTGCCCTTGTAACCGGCGGCGCACACGCAAGTCCCATCCACAGGGTGGCAAGAGTTGCTGTTGGGGCAAGCGGGGCAGCCGTGCATGCAATTTGGACCATAGGTCCCTTGCGGACAAGCTGTGGTGAGAATGAGGAGATCGGGGAGTCCAATCTTGATCATGGAATCAATCTTGCATGTTAAAAACTCCATCAATCTATTTGCCAATTTTCAAAGTCCCTTAATCTGGAAAAGCGGTTGATAGGGATATCCTTTATTAACAAATACCTGACAACTCGTCAAGTTCACGATCACAGAACTTCCTGTTAAGGGTCGTTCCTACTGATAATAAACAAAGGCAGATTCTGTCTCTTGATTGGTCAAGAGCTGCATTGGTCACATGGCATTTACTATTTTCTACTATCACAGGGAGCACGGTTAGCTATAAATATACACCAGGAATCAACCTCTGGCTAACCAGTAATCTTTTATCTTCTTTGGGAGACAACTTACAGCCCTGGCAACTGGGCCCAGTGAACCCAGGCTGGCATTCGCACGATCCGTCCTGCACAGAGCAGGACCCGCTGTTCATGCAGTTGCACGTCTCGTTACAGAACGTGCCCCAGGTTCCCAGGGGGCACAGGCTGTCACAGTGTACACCTGGAGATAAGCAAACGCACAACACAGGAGGCAGAATATCAACGTATTATGTCTTGTCTTTGTGATGATGTTTGTTCCATACAGATGGGCATGCATCTGTAAAACACAGGAAAAAAGGAACTTCAAAGCTGTACACAACTGATTACATTACTTTTTAATTTGTAATGGCATAGGTAGAATGTAAAAACAGAAAAAATCAAATACAGAAAATTTGAAGGTTGTTGACTCTAAAAGAGCCAGGGGCAGGGCAGCAGAATTCCCTCCCCCCATTCCAGAATCATATTGTATGTAATCTGTTAAATGGGGTAGTGATGACAATTTGGGGTTCTACATCTCATTTTTATTTCTTTTTCAATATGGCTTAAAAAGTTTAGATATAATACATCACAACTTTTAAATGATTCCTTTGCATAATTAATATTATTAATCATCATCCTGTAATTGGCGTTATATGCGCTGTTGGATGATCAGATATAAATAAATACATTAATTAATTTGTGATGAACTTTTATTTCATTGCTTTCATTTTTATTCTCTAGTTCCCATAATAAAAAGGTTATAACCTCGTATTCAATTTAATATGGCCGACTTGTAAATAAGGCCAATTACTTGGCTGTAGCAATCAACAGACCTAAAACATAATGACATCAGGCTTTGTTTGCAAGTGCGCTTTGCTAGGGCAGTGAGGTGGGACCTAAACTTAACCCAAAGCATGACACCATTATGCTTTTTGGTCTACGGCATACAGGTCTACTGAAAAACCTGCCATGAAAAGGGCCCCAGAGTGTTCCTACAGGTGAAAAATCGTGCCCAAATACCGGTCAATGAGAGATGTACAACTCTGTTAACTGTTGGAGGTATTGTTGCGTATAGAGTTACACTCTCCCAAGCCACAGCTGTTTATAGAGAGAGTTGCGACATGGGTGTCTCAACTGTTGGAACCAACATGGTGGATTATGCGTCGGTGTACATGGACAATGAGCCAACGATTGCTGGCTGCAGTACTGCACACATAAAGAGCAGCCATGTTGGTTCCAACAGCCTAAAGTTGTCATAACTCTCTCTATATACGGCTCTGTCCCAAGCTAATTTATAATGTTACATGCTCGTGTGCTTGGTTTGAAAAACAGGGAATGATCCTTTCTTAACTGAAGTTGCAGATCAAAATAACCTTCCCACGGTGACAAAGCGACTGACAAATTGTGAGCGACTGGCGCCACTTGACATCGTTTAAAAATCAGACCAGTTCTTGTGACAAACCTGAGTAGGAGCTGATACACTGGCATTTTCCGGTGCGGCTGTTACACCCAACAGAGTTCATCGGTTCACAGAAGCCGCAAGTGTGCACGCAATTCACACCATATTGCTCGGCCTGCAGAGAAGTGAGAACAACAAATATTCAGTGAGGGAATCAACATGCACTTGGCGGGTCATAACCGTTCATTTACGACCAGATCAGAAGAATGGACCCTGATAACGGCCAATACCACCAGGGTGAGAGATGCAGTCGATGTCCATTCTCCTGAGCCGGTCTTAAATGATAAAAATTTTTTAAATTTCCAATGCTTTTGTTGAGCAATGTTAGACCTTATTTTCAAGCAACCCTCTAGCCATGCTATGGTATGTGCCTCTCGCAAGGACATGTGGTCTGTCCTAGTGCAAACTGCAGCGTCGACCATTATGTACTCCTTTCTCTCTGAAGACAATGAAAGTTGTGCGATGCTGTTATCTGGTACACAGTTGGTTGGTTAGCTTAGTTCTTTTTCTTTATGAATTCTATTCCTATCATCGGCAGATCCCATTTGGGAAAAAGTGAGTCAGTGTTGTTACATGGGCATTTCCATCGCTGTTCAACAGTGTCCTCCATCCATGGCTACGTTCAGAGGGCATTTTAGCTAAAACTGTAGAAGTTAAAAAACTTTCAAAAATACACAGAATCAGCTGCACTGCTGAAACGGTGATTTCAACCACTTTGGAGGGTGGGTTTCGCACAAGACCAAAACAATACAGAAAAGATAGACCGAATCAAGTTAAGAGAGTGTTTGAAGGAAATTTAAATGTGACTGAAGTAACCCTGTGACTGGCCGAGTTGCACTTGTCTCCCAACAAGTTCATAAGGTAGCCATCAAGCTCCAAATCTGGCCAGCAAGCTTATAACATTTTTGGCATTACATTTACACTTCAGAGGAGTTTTACGCAACATAATTTTGATGAAAACTCCTGTCCATAACTGTCTGTAATTGCTTCTACCATTCAAAACATGGCAAAAAGAAACACTAGATTATTGGCAAGGCCATTGAGTGAGCCAGGAATCGCCACCCCTAATTTCAACATTTCTGTCGGTTCCAACCAAGTGTAAAATTTACACCTCGGAGAACACTGTAAACATATCACCTACATCCGTGGTCATGTGATAGAAACTTTGAACCAATCAGCTCGCCTGTATCTGAATTTAAATACTAAGATCAAAAACTATTCTCTGACTTGCCTGGCAAACCAGAGAGCAGTCTTCTCCCGTCCATCCCGGTGGGCATTCGCACTGGCCCGTGACGTGGTGGCAGAGTGCCCCGTTGGCGCAGGGGCAAGGCATGTTACATCCCACGCCGTAGAAGCCTGCATTGCAAGGAATGTTGCATCTCAACCCTTGCCAACCTGCAAAGGAATGCAAGAGTTACCATGGTAACAAACCTATCCTTTGGAGCACTTTGTTGACATTATTATATGATCTCAGAATACCTGAGATGCAACATAAATTCTACACAGATTTTTGGAAACATGGTTGCAAACACTTCATTTTTATATTTCTTTGGTCCTCGCAATGTATTTAAAAAACACAGAATAGTTCTACATGTCATAAAGTCCACCGACCTTGGAATACAAAAAAAGAAAAACCTGTACAGTTTCACATGCTTTTTCTTTTGCTCTGTCCACATAGTGCACTGACCCGAAATGAATATAAAGCGAATGTTACCAAGTCCACTTATCATTTGATGGTCCAAGTCAGTTCGTTTTCAGATATACATTTGTAAATTAAAAAAAAATGTAAAAGTTATGTGTCCAACGGAGTACAAATGCTTTCCATAAAGGACTATCCAATGGCTAATGGCAGAGTGACAACAGAGCGTGATGTGTTCAATCTGTTTGATAGTATTTATTAACTTACCGTTACTACAGACGCAGCTGCCATCCACATTATCACATTTTGCACTATTTTCGCAGTCGCAGACGCCAGCACAGCCACTTCCATAATAACCAACCGGACAAGAGTCGTTACACCTGAGTAAACAAATAAAAAATAAACAAATACACATTTTTTCGTTAATTCTTTCAATATTTTTTACAACCAGTGTCTTAATGTTTGTGATTATTGTTTGACAATTGTGGTTTTTTAAAACTTTATTTCTTTCTATGTACATGTAATCATATTTGGAAATTCATATTTGATTGTTCATCTTCACCCCAGGACCCCAGGAAAGACCACGAGAATATCATGAATTGGCTATCTTGGTAAAATATCAGAAATAAATAATAAATAAATGTACATGTGCACGTATGTCACAATGAGAATTTATATTTTTAATAATTAAGACAGGATTTGGGACTCTCTTGTTAATTAATACAACACCATTTACAGCCTGGTGCTTGGCAACATGAACATGAGAAGAACCCAGAATGTTACCAAAGGTTAACGGAAATTAAGTACAGCTCCCAGCACAAGTTTATACACACACTTGGAATGAAAGAGTTTCATTTCAGTTTTAAAGATTTAACCTTTTCCTGGTGAGTTGGCCTATTCTTTTGTTGCAGCTGATAGATCAGAAACATGTCCTCATAGCATGTTAACATAAATAAAGCAGGTCGACTGATCAGATACAGAGAGGAAAAGTTGCCAAGATTAATGTCATAAAACTTGCTATGAAATACTTTCAGTCCAAGTGTATATGGGTGATTCTATAAATTAGAGGTCCAGCTTGGGGCCATTTTGGTGTTCTGTTACGGGTGAAACCATTCAACTTTTCAGGATGGAACTAATACTAGTACTGTTCACATTCTGTAGATCAAACAGGATTACATTGTTTATGACCTGTACAATATACAGTTCAATCTGCACAATGTTTGATAATGTGGTTACAATTTTACATGAAGAAAAGTTGAATGACTTCACGTGTAACAGGACACCAAAATGGCCCCAAGTTGGACCCCTAATTTATAGAATCACCCATACGTTCATGTACCTAAACTTTCCACAACAACCGTGTGTTTTCTTTTAATTGTGAGGCAGTGTCCCGTGATCTGATTTGAAATGATGTGTTCATTTTAGTGAAAATAGAAAGTGTCTCATGACTACAAGTGACCACACTGCATTTGCCAGAAAGGATCCTGAATTCCCTTAAACCTGATGGGTGATGACGGGGTTGAAAACTCTCTGAACTGGGAATATGGAAAATCTAGTCCCATGTGTGAGGTGATCAGCTGGGGCTACCCCCGTACCCTGACTGGCCCCACATGGAAAGGATGATTTTTTTTGTTGGAAAGTCTGGGATCCAGCTATGGGAATTAATGTCCGGTGCAATGCCAGTACCCAGCCCGGGCAAGTGCCCATCAAAGCACATCTCAGGCGCGTGTTGAAAAAGCAACAAGTCACTAGAATTTTCCTGGGAAGGTGGTTTTGCTCTTTTTCTTTCCCACATTTGGGAGCGTGAAGTGTACAGTGATTCACAGGCAACAAGCCAGACACAATTCTGCATGCCTGCAGCAAACATGAGATACATGTAAAATCAATGAACGCAGCACTTTTGAACACTGCTTTCACCTTCTCCCAGAGCTTTTGTTAAAAACCATCCATCACAAATCTGACGTCAGCAAAAAAGTCAGCAAAATCCGGTTCTACCAAAACAAAAACAAAAAAACCTTTACACGCTCAAAATCCCTTCAGGGAATATATGTATGTTTCCCAAATAAAGGTGCACAAATTATCATTTCAATGGTGACGGGGTTTCCCTTTGCAAACTAATTTTATAAAAACAAAGTTTTTTAAATTCGACAAGGGAAGCAAAATCGTTTGGTCGGAACCATGGTAAAACTAACAATAGCCTTCTAAAGCCTTTGAAAATCTATTCACTCGAAACAAATTCAGTTGTGCAAGGCCAAACTGATCACCAGAAATATCCTGTTTATTGTGTACTCAATCAAGTGAAAAAACCCTGTGCATGTACATGTATTTGTTCATTCACTGAATAAAGAATACACAATCAGGAGCTGCAGGTATACATCATCAACACGCACCTGCAGACACTGCATGTTACGTACACAAGAACGAGTCTGAGTGCACAAAATGGAGGAAGTTTTTGTATTATTCTTGTTACTTTTCAAGGACTGTAAAGTTTTATACGGTGAAAGTTACATGTACATGTACATTTGTTGAAGTTTATCTCAATACGTCAAAATTTACAGTAAAATTTACAAATTTACTGTGTACATGTTCCCAACAAGTTGCTTCATACAAATGTTAGACCCAGCAAGATATGAGATTGAGGGGTACCCTCCCAGTTGTCCAGTTCCTGAACACACCCCTGAGTACTGTTACCTCACACATCCCCCCGGGATGTCTGTAAAGAATTCCTGAGATTCCGATCAAGCAGTGACCAGCACAAAGGTAGGGAGGTGCTCTCTGTCCCATATCTTGCTTCATATGACACATGTTCACGTAACAATTGCATGCAAACGTTAAAAGAAACAATGAACAGCAAGGAAAAAACTAGTATCGCGAGGATATTGTTGCACACGGATTGAAGGAACCTCGGTTTATTTGTTCAGAGTAGGACTGGGAAGTTCTTGAGGAAGTCTAATTCTCACAAATTGTTTCCTGTTGGCTGGGTCTGCTCGGCTCGGGTTATGACTTTTCCACGACCAGACAAAGACATGTCTGGAGAGAGAAATCGCATGTCAAGGGGGGGCGGGTGTCTGATGGGTGGGGCTGGCTGGAAAACCTAGACTGGACACCTGGCTCAATATGTATATATACAGGCAAGCTTTCTCAGAAGGCTTAGCTTGCTACATTTATGCGCCAGAACTCTCTGACAATTCTGCCTTCTTTAAGGTCTGGTTGGCCTTGATCTCACAATATGTAATGCTGATGCATTAAAAGACACAGACTGTCCAATCAAAACTCTCTTTTTGCCGACACCAAACCATTTCTACATTATTTCAAAGCATATGAAGCATTCATGGAGCAAGTTTGGTCAACTTACAAGACTCCTTGATATCCAGGGGAGCAGGCACAGGATCCGTCGACTCGGTTGCATCGTGCGCCATTCTGACACTGGCATATCTCATAGCAGCCCGCGCCGTAGAAACCGTGAGGGCAGCCGTACTCGCAGTTGGTACCAATGAAACCATCTCTGCAGAAGCACTGGCCCGTCAAACCATGACATCTGGAAAAATTTATTGGAAAAACGATACCTTTTCTAATGTAACGCACAAAAAAAGCCTTGTGAAAATTACTCGGTTCGTGTGCAAGAAATTGAGTGGGCAATATGCTCAGTGAGAGGGCCATGAAATTCTCACCCAATTGAGTGTGTCCTGATGCAGCCACAGTCTCTGGAACAGTTGGTGTCGTAGCGCCACTGTGGGCAAACTGTGGGCAAAAGAAATTAGTGAAGGTAAAATATTTTGGCCGTGACATTCATGCTCAAATTGTCCACCACATTCATTACCTACATAATTTTTATTTAGGAAAAAGGCTGATCTGGAAATAGTCAGCTGTAAAAGTTTCCACGGTGTGCAAATGTCCACTTTAGCACAGAAGATGAGGGAGACTCTGAACTCATTGCTACCAGCAGCTCTCAAAACATTTTGGACAAAGAACGTCACGTTGAATTTGAGAGTCAACTTACTGCTCTGATCGCAGGTTGTGCCTGTGAAGCCAGGAGGGCAGCTGTGAAAACAGACAGAGAATGATCAGTAATAAATCCAAGATATCAAGTCCAATAAATTCATGATGGTGAAGTCATTTGTGATTGCTTTTTCATTTCCTGGAGGGTGTGTATCCATAGAAGCATTTATGATTAAGAGAAGTTACATAGAAAATCTAACTTCTGTGACAGCAGCAGCAGCGACAACAGATAAATATATTAAAAGCAATAACATGAACCATCCGGAATGAACAACAGCAGACTGCAGCAACGCTTACTGGAAACAGCTGCCGAAAAAAGCCTGGCAGCAACAACAGTAAAAAACTCCAAAAACTCAACAGCAGCAGTTGCCTACAAGTAGCCGCTAGAGGCGACATCCTCAAAAAGCCAGACAGGAGCAGGACTCACCTGCAGCTGCCGTCGACGTTGGAGCAGGTCCCGCCGTTCTGACACTGACACCTGTCCCTACACTGCTGGCCGTAGTAGCCGTACTGGCACTGCATCTCGCACCGGTCCCCGATGAAACCGGCGCGGCACAGGCAGGAGCCCGAGACCGATTGGCATGGCGACTCGTTGTAGCACTGGCATAACTGCGCACAGTCCTTGCCGTAGGTGCCACTGGGGCAAACCTGTGCGCACACCTCTCCCTGAAACAAGGGTCCATGCAACAAAGTATCTTCTATTACAACAAACTTTTAAAATGCACCTTCGTGTTTCAAATTAGCCTTATTAACATTTTGTTTGCCCAATCAAAAAGGTGCTCGGGTGACTTTTGGTGTTTAAACTGATGTCAATTTACACATTCATGAACAAAATAAGTGATGTCAACCAAGCTCAACGTTGCAAAGATTTATTCAAAAAAAAAGCTGGAAACCTGATATTTTTGCTGTCCTGCATGCACATTGTACATCACCCTTTCTTTGGCAATTTGTTGTTGTGTACAAGTAAGTACATGGTAATATCCTACCAACCCTTTCGCAGAAAAGCTCCTAATGAGCAATTTTTGGATACACAACAAAAAACAGACAAAATAAACACTGTCTTCCCTGAGTGACATCACAGCAACAGCGACCCCAGTTGTCCAGAAAAGCACGAACAAATTTGAGTGTTAAAAAAGTTCACTTCTCAAAGACTTAACCCTTTGTATTTCATTAAACTACAATACTGGCTAACAGTGCCAACTTTAAAGTAAGTTCAACAGCATCTTAAAGCAGCTGAAAGAATCTCTTTAATGAGCAGTTACAGCTAGGGCCGTGTCCGAAACGGGCTTCCAGAGCTACGACTAGGTCTATTGTCTATGTGTCTCTGCACATCTCCAATGGAGGGAAGGCCTAGACCTAGCTCTAAACAGATTTGGATGCAGCCTAGGTTTTGCCTTGAATAAATTACGAGATCACATGAGCTTCGATCATGAGCAAGGATCTACCAAAGTCATCTCTTAAGCCCTGGCCTCGTGCCAGATGTTGCTGAACCCGGAACCATTTTAAGGCTTTTTTGTTTATGCTTAAAAACTCTCTCGGAACTCCTGCTGGGTATGAACTTGCATGACAGGACTCAAAACCCCTGAAGTAGAAAATGGAGAGGCAGGCTGTGTCTAAAGTTATGGCTTTGGCTGGAACAGACATGCATGCCCATGGCAGCCAATGGCTAGCTGCTTCAAGTACATCCAGTTGTATGTGTGGTACTCATAGCCACAGCCAGTTAGTTCAAACACGGAAGTTTGGAAATGAAATTTGGAAAAGTCAGGGCCGTGAAAGGAAAAAGAGCTAGAGCACGAGGTCAAAGATGGCAATGAATCTCAGTTGGGAAATCTACTAGCCGACAGATCTGATGTGTTCTTTGCACAGAGAACTTCAGTCAAGCATTGAGATGTACATGTGAATGAATTCGCCAAGCACCATTTACTGACTGACAACAACATGTGATCCCCCCAAATCTCACAGTGAAACCGGCAGGGCAGTCACACGCCCCCGTCCTCGCATCGCAGACTCCTTCGTTCTGACACTGGCACACCATGGAGCAGTTCAGTCCATGAGTTCCCACTGGGCAAAGGTTCTCGCACCTGCGAAGATGAGGAAATTTCTGTAATTTTGTGGACGTGAGGAAAACACAAATGTATTTCTTTACTTGTACCAACCAATGCACATTGATCAAAGTTAATGACACGAGCATATTTTTTTTGTGATATCTGGCTCCACGGCTTCAGACCAGCATCACTTGACCAAACTCATGAACAAAATTAACAAACAAAAATTGAAAACTGGAAGTACAGACTTACAGTAGAGAGCTGAATTCAAATTCTGAAAAGCGATGATCAGGAATAAACGAAAATCTGATCTACCATTACACCCAACAAAACCTGTTGATAAGCAACTTCCAACTCAGTAAATATTCCATATTATGTCAACAAATCAACCAAAAAACAAACATTAATAAACAACATCTAGTGGCTGGACAATATTTTTAAGAAACGACAGTTATGAACCTGTTCCAGCATTTTGTCCTCAGAATGACTTCAACGATGTTTTTAATTAAGATGATGAAAAGACAAGTACCTGTGTGGTTTGGGTATTTTGAAAGATTTCTTGCACATGACCACTGGTCAGTTTTGGTCACTGAAGACTTACAATGCTCCTTGGTAGCCAACTGCACACTGACAGGCACCAGTCACATGATGACAAGTCCCTCCGTTCATACAGCGGCACATCTGACTACAATCGGGACCGAAATTCCCAATCGGGCAAGGATGTTCACAGTTACTACCTGATGAAAGAGGAAGACAATAGGTATGCGCTGAATTTAAAAACTAACAAAGCTGGGCTCCCACAGAAATCTGAGCACCAAATGCCACGATTCTTCCAGGGCTAAAATATGACCATTTCCATGACATTTGGTTTAATTTCAATGAAAACTATTTCAAGGATTTTCCACGACCCCGGGAACCCTGCCTGGATTCTTTCACCTATTACCCAAATGATGTGACCCTCACAGATGAAAACAGATGGGCTTTTGTTTCCAACGGGCAACCTGTGAATGAAGACAATTCTCCTGCAGCTTATTCCCACAATCCCCAGCGTAATGACCCGGTACAGGCTCAGAGATTCTGGAACATCAGAGTTAAATGATCAACTTACCCCGGTAACCGGAGGCACAGGCGCAGCTCCCAGTACCAGCGTCACAGGTCGCTCCATTCTGGCAAGTACAGTTGTTGGTGCAACTGGAGCCCCATTGATTGGGTGCACATTCTGGGGGAAAAACATTCAGTAAAATACATGCTATAAATACACGCACATGTAGATCAGTGTACACGCTTCCATGACTGTATTCTAATGCTTCTGGACAGAATCCACTGTCTCTTGACACCATCCACAATTATGACAACTCCTTGAAGCCAATACTGTAGTTTAGAGAAAACTATTTCGGACTTGAAAATTATGCATTCCTTCTGGTCTTTAAACTGTTTTCACGATGGACAACACAACTGTTGACAGATGCTGGGGGCATTATGCTACGAATGCTGTTACAGCAAACAAAGCATGAGATGTATTTTATTTTTCTTGCCTACTCAAAAAGTTTTGAAATCTGGAGTAAATAAGCGCACTCATAATGAAGGCTTCCTTTGTGGGCAGAAATTTCAGGGCTTCACCATTTCATAATCAGGAAATGCTAAAACTTGGCAAATCATTTGTAATTTTGGCTCTTTCAAGAAGTTTAACTTGAAAGCACAGTCCCAGCTATACTGGGATGGACACATCCAAGTGATGGCACACCTATGTATGCTGGACATAAATGTAGACCCTGGAATATGTTGATGGCAAGGATGAACTAGCGCAGAATTTGGAACTTGATTTGCACCCGTGGTAATCCAAAACCAGGACCCACATGCTAATACTTTATGAAACTTGTGCTCCAGGTCCCACACCGAGCATTTGTTAAGAAATTAAAGATGCTCCAATTTCTGCAATGCAATCCCTGTTAATGCCAGTGTGTCAACACATGTGTACATGTACAATTACCAGATGTAAGAGCACCAATCCAGTGCATGTTTTACCGTTGAGCCACATCTTTGTTCTCAGATGCACATTTGCAAATGAGATTTGTGGCACCATGCAACCACTAACAGCCCAAAGTCCTATTTAACACGACATTTTTCTCATATTTCAGAAAACAAAAGCTGCAATGCTTTGGTCTTCAATGAAAAAATTTTGAATCCACCATCCTAAATACAATGGTAATCAAGTAAGGCATTCATACTCTGAGTTCGTGACTTTTTCATGTGTGGCTGAAGTGGAGTAAGTAGACAGACTTTTCCTTAAACCTAAAGGCTTCCAGAGTCTTAGGGAAACAGCCCAGAGACACATCACTTCCTGTCTAATATAAGGAACCCTGACCCGGTTCACATGTACATACATGTACATGTACGTCTACACTGCACATGTACATGTATTTCACTGATTTGAAATTCAGACAGTACATGTACATTGATGACACATACATGTACATGTAATTTCGATGGTACATGTGCAAAGTCCCCGTACATGAACGCAAGCATGTAAGTAATCTTATTGAAACCTTCCTCATCAAAAATGTGCTGTTTTCTTAACACATGGTTGAAGTTTTTTCCATGCCAGCAGAAAATACAACCTGATCTTAAGGGCTAAAAACATTGCTTTTGGTGATTTTTTAAAAAATCCTTTTTAAGCTAACCATTCCTCATTGATCAAATTTGTTCAGTTACTGATTGTGATAAAAAGCTTTTGCCTGTGTCTCAAATACAACTTGAGATCCACAAGGGAGCTTGTGCATGTAATACAAAACTGCACCACTTGAAGGGACAAGCACCGTTGACAGGTGACGGCTGTTGAATTGTCTTTGACTTTTTCAAAATACAATACTGTGATTCCAAGGATGAAGGTCATAACACGTATCCTGGTACAGCCCTGCACACGGAACTGTGCACAAAATGGCACGGTGTACAGAGGAAAATAGAGTTGCTGGAGCATAACTGTGCGGGGCACAAACAAATATCAGGGAACAGTTACAGCACAGCAAAGATCACGAAGAGGAAGATTTCTGACAGGTCAATGCTGACTGGCCTGCACCCTTTGTGCAGAATGTGTGGGTTGGCTCGGTTTCAGTTTGCTAAGCTTTGTAAGGTTTCACCTTGGGGGCAGTGTGTCAGGAGTTGAAAGAGGCCCCAGAAAAGAACTGCAATTTTTATGGGGGGGGGGAGGGGAGGAGGATTTGATGAATCACGACCATCGGCTGACAGAGCGTAAATACCGTAGAAGAGGGTTCAAGAGTTGGCACTTTCCACTGGGTGTATCTGAGGAGCTGTTTTCATTTGAATGCATGTGAACACCAACGTCAAACATGTCATGCATTGTCCGTGATTAAAATGATAAAAAGATATATTTTTGCTGACCAGCTACACGTAATGGAATGAATCATACCTAAGCTCCAAATTGTAAAAGGCAAACTGTAAAAAAGGGGGAAAAATTGGACAGACTCCCCTTTCAACTGCCTAGCTTGTTAGAAAAAAAATAGCCAAAAGATCAGACACGGAAAACATGAACCATGCACATGTATGTACATAAACATGCTCAGCTGAAGTCAAACATTGAGCCTTCAATGTAAAATACAGGAAAAACAATTTAATCTGAATTGGAGCTTTCTGTTTCAGATCTGCTTTGACTAGTTTGATGACTTGCGTGTTATCTCACATCAAGACACTTATAACGAGATGCTACAAAGTGGACCATAGAAGCTGCTGTTAGAAATTGAGTGGCGTTTCATTGTTTGATTGCATTGTCATTGTTTGATTGCATTGCATTTGCTGCACTTGTAATGGAGCCTGTTTTCCTTCAGGAGTGCTATTCTGAACCGGAGACCATAATGGACAGAATGAGACAAGCGCAGCTGCGCAGCAAAATATCCTGGACCGGTCCGCGATGCACCAATCAACTGCTTTCTAACAAGACCGCACCTTACCACTAGAACTCAATCTTCGCCACAACCTCTGCGCTTCAGCAGAGAGGGTCAAATTTAAGCTCTTGATCGGCTGCTCTGTGTAAAAGAATTTCTAAACAGAAAATATACTCACGGCTGTCGCATGAGGTTCCTCGGTAGCCCGCACTGCATGTACAGATGCCCGGTGCAGTGCACTCTCCGTGTACACATCCATCCGCACAGAGTGCTACAAAGAAGGCAAGGTGATACGCGGACATAAGTGAGAGGGACAATATATCCATTCTTTAAGGGAAAGTGGAATTTCAATTTGTGACACTGTCCATTTGGGGGAAGGACTGAAAAAAAGTTCCCGGTATGTGGTTTCACGATGCTCACCAACAATGGATTATAGCAAAGCAAACCCTGCAAACAGACTGGACCGAACCCAACACAGAGCAGGTAACCCTACATGTAACTCCAATGCTTCAATTGACAACTGTTAGATTTTTACAGAACGTGTCGGTGGTTTCTCCGAAATGAAACATGTACGGTAGATTATACACACGACTGTTTCTCAAGTCTGGTCTTTTCGTTTGACATACAAATGTACTGTCTCTTTAATCCCAGTATCACAAGGCACAGACAGAGAGCCAGATCATGAAACACCATGATGCATGTTGGCACAGCCACTGAAGTTTTAAAAGCCGTTTTTGTCCGGGCCGATGAAACCTATTCTTGGCTAATTATTAGTCAACCAAACTACAAATGGACTGTGTACTGGTCGCTACTTACGTATGCATATTGATCCAGATTGTGCGTAGCCACTGCAACATTCGCGAACGTTCCGATACTGTGTGATCACTCTCTGAGCATATCCAGTGCGGTATCTTAACCTACATGTAACAACAAAGACCAAAGTATTCCGTAGACCAACTACTACTCAATCAGCAAGGTATGTTACGCACACAAAAGCCATGTTCATGACCAAACAAGAATGAACTATGCAAGAGAGTGAAAGTAGTTACAAGGTTACCCGATAAATACATGCACATATTAAAATACAACGTAAGTTTTTCAAGTGAATAATTTTTCCCCTGAATAGACACAAATATCTAAAAGCGCTTCGAACTTGGTTTTTAAAACTTACACTGAAGTGCCACCCGTAAAAAGAGTCAATTTAGAGGGAGCTTGACAAGAGTTACATGTACATGTATGACCAAATCGTTTCTTTTCTTAGTTATGACCTTCCCCTATGAGAACCTCCACACAAATACAACGTTTCAACCCTAAATCCCAAGGTGTTTTTTCTTAAAACCTTCTTTAACCCCCCCATCAGCATTGTGCGGAATGAGATTCCACAGTTGTTCTTCACAAGTGCCTCCTCAAAGATTTTAATGCATACGAAAGGACTATGGCTAATATCCCCGTGCAATCCGGCAAATTGAGTCGTTTTTCCACCCAGGCCAATTCGTTAAATGCCATTCCTTGAAAAGGTATACAATGATGACTTCATTTCTATGCCATCCCAACCCTGACACAACCCTTGGATCAACTGTAGTGACTATTGAAACATGAAAAGATTCGGCTTTTGGACTTTTTATTCCGAGTTGTTCCTTCGAATCCAATTTCAACAAATGACTCATTTTGCTTGATCACATCACATATTCGTCCAACTTTCTGGGTACATGAAAAACTTTCAATGATGATTTTGCACTGAAATTCTCTGCATTGACAAGACACTCCAACATACCTTCTCCTCGTGCAGCGGAACCAGTTAAGGATGTCCGTGCAAGCAGTGTAGTATATCTGTTCAAAAGTTCTTTGCTCGGTGACTTGCCTTGTGATGTGATAGCTACCAGTAAACAAAAAAAAATCAATCCGAAGTGATTATTATAGGCAAAAGAGGTTGTTTTTTTTTTCAAATATTTTAATTAAAACAACTTTTTACATGCTACATGCACCTGTATTTGTTTCATTTTCAGCCATAATCAGTCTGGAATAACAATCACAAGGGGTATTTGAGGAAAACTTTAAATTAGTCGTTGGTTGGAATACATGTGAATACATGAACATAAATTTCAAATGGTATACATGTACCGGAACTGGGTACATGTAAAGCAACCTACAGCAATATATTACACATTCAGATTTGGTGCAGAGGTACAAACATGTGCATGTCATTCATACATGTGGACCATGCTTCCAACTCTTCTCATTTTATGGGCAGATTTTGCAAGAGGTACCTGTGCATACATGTAGTGAAATTAATATTTGGCTGACAAGCCGAAATGTGCATTTAAGGTGCAAGTCTCTCAACAGTTACACTTCATGCGTGCTTTGTGCGATCATCTTTGTTCCCCCCCCCGAATGGTACAGCCATGTCTGTTCTCGCCCGAAGGCAGTCTTTGTTTTCCAGCTTCTGTTTGTATTCTTTTAGAAAACTAATTTTCTTGGAGTTAGTTAGGCAAAATTAACTGCTACAAAGGAACGAAGACTAACTAAAGGTTCTGCCTTTAAGAACAAGCCGATACGCTTCCGAAATCTTGTGATTCTGTGCACAGAAAGCAAACTGAGTCAGGCAACAAATTGAAATGAAAAACAAGGGATTAATTCCAAACCATTTAGGCACCATTTTGGTATGGTACAGTGCTACATGTACATGTACAAGCGCTCTGCTGTGGAGGTTTCATCTTTGTATGTGTGGTTAAATTGGATCCCATGCAGTTTAAAAACCACTCGGTCGCAAAATAGTAAAGTTTAACTAAATGTTTTAACAGATACACAATGCTGCAAGAAAGTACCTCTCTTTAATAACTTACAGGTTCAGTCCATTATTCGCTTTCTTTGCATTACTGGTATATATTCCTTTGAGGCAAAGCACGTGCTCAAAAGTTTTAAGAAGGGTGCGTAACAACTAACCCGATGAAGTATCAGCCAGTGAATGCTGTATATTCTGAGAAAAACAATATCTTCATATCTCATTTCATATCAACAATTGTCGAGTCATGTTTTGAATAGTGCCCAAATTCAGAATCCAGGACACATTCTCGTTCGGACAAATACACGTAGCTACGCAATGTCTCAGTTAACTTACGGCGTACAGAAACCACATGTGCGCGTTAGTATCATGTCAACATTTCATGCGCTTCGCTGAATTATTAATGAACTACAAGTGGCAATTTCCAAAAATTGGAATGCCTTCCTTTCTTGTCTTCTTCAAAATGACAGCTGGCCATAAAGAATAATTTCACAAGGACTTTCGTCCCATAAACATCTTTAAACCAAGTAAAGAAAGCCTGCTTTCCAATAACTTTGTCAGTCCTTTTGAAAAGCTTCATACTGGACTAAACCTTTAAACAATGGATGCACATGTACATCATTAAAATACAATGGTCTCCTGAAGAATTCCACCTTATCTTTCATGGATCCTTTTTCCTTAGTTTGGCAAACAAAGATAAAACTTAACTGGAGCTACACTGCATTGGCTGAACCACAAGCGTGGACATAGGATACTTTTCTGCAGCTTGTTGACAGTATTACTGCTACACTGTAAACTAATCTAATGATAAATCCATACAACTATAGTACCCTATGTTTTGTTCTTATCTTTTCAATAGTGTCAGACATGCAAAATCAAGTGTTATTAGAGTTAAATATCCTGCAATTATTTTATGAGTTATGTTGTTTGAGCAGAGAGAGTCAAGATTTGTCGACTTGTTCCTGACTCATTTGTATGAATAATAGGAGTTGCGATCACCAGACAGTGGTTTCAGTGCCCAGATCTCCGAAGTTGGCACTCCGCTAGGGGGGCTCTGCATATACCAGTAGAACATGCCAATGATGTGTTCTACTGCACGTTTCCTTCCACATTCACAAAGACCTGCAGTGGACGATCCAATCTTCAAGTGTTGGGTCTTAGCAACTGCCTAGCAAAGCCTGTTAAGGCTTGTCCAGACGATTCACACTTGAATATTTACAACCCCGTGCCAACCCTCATCAACCCCGCGACTCACCTCTACCCCTCTTGAACTCAACCCTGCTGCAGACCAGGGTTGAGACTTTTTCAACCCGGCTTGAAAATCCTCCCTGCTCATCTCCAGTTGAACTCGCCCTAATAAGCTCATTTTGTTCGCAACAAATGAGAAACAACCCCCGTTGAGAGGCTGTAGTGTGGAAAGGTCTCAAGGAGTATGCTAGCGGGAGTGTCGCTAAACTCTTTGAGTCTTGTACAGGGGTTGAAGCAGACCAATTTCGGGGACAAAGAATTGCTTGTTCCTAATTTCAGTAGGATTCTCAGGAGACAACTAGGAGGTAAATGCACATACAGTACAGTATCTGTAAAAAGTTTGAGATCTTACCTGTATCTTGGAGAGTCTAACTTCTACCGTGAATGTTCTGGTAATCCCCGCTTTAAGATGAGTTTTGATTGCAAGACAAGTGGATAATGACCCCCTCAACAACTGTCCCTCCCCCCCCCGACACATACACACAAAACCAAAACTTACATGTGGGTAATTCCAGAAATTAGGGGGCTCATTTTTTTCCTGTCCTGTCAAATCTAAAAAATGATTTTAGAAGTTAAGAACACATTTTATAATTTCCAAAAGTGCTGAATTAATGCAAATTACCTGCCAAACAAATAGTACATGTAATAGTTTGAAATCAATTCTTGTTATATTTCCATGTCAAATAACACAGGTCAGATGTAACAGGGACACGAAAATGTCACACTTTTGGACCCCTAATTTCTGGAATTACCCATGTGCGTGTATTAAGATAATTCTTAACCCATTGCAAGCTAGCCACCTCTCCACAGATTGGGACTTTTGTGCAAAGACATCACTATCAATGACATGCAAAGGTATACAACAAACATTATTAAGTTTTGATGTTGGATAATCTTTTTCTTGTAGACTTTCGGAGACTTCGCATATTACCTTTCTGTTCTTACGCAGACGTGAGGTCCATTTTGATCCAGTGTCAGGACCCCTGCAACGTCGCTTACTCCAAAAGTGACGATGAGAACAAAAGAAGCAAGTACTTTCAGAGCTCCCATATCTGTCTCCTTGGCCGCAACTAATCACTTCCTGAATCTGGAGTTAGCCAAAAGAAGAAACACTTATTGTTTTGCATACGTGATGTCAACCAAATTTCACCAAATGCAGCTCCATTCATCTCCCCCATGTTTTACAATGTTCTAATGAAATAGTTACTTAAAAAAAAATCACCAAATCCAATGTTTCTAAAGATCCTGCCCAGCACTCATGAATGTCTTCAAAAACTGGTTCTCTCCCTGGTGCAAAAGACACAGAATGGCTGAACTAAAAACGTAACACTGCATCTTTAATGTCTTACTAATCGCTAATCCTCTGAAGCCTTCCCAGAAACAGGTGATTCAGCAGTCAACATGCAGTATCTAAACCCTGACAAAACTATCAGTGGCAGTCAACACATGCATTACATCCATACATTGTGTCTCTTGTGGTGTACTTTCCTCATATTTAGGTGGAGAATATCAGGGCTTTGCAAAGTGTACACATGTACATGGGTATGTACATGTAGGTATGTACTATGTACTAGACAAGACACTTAAACCAACAACAAACACAGTTGGCATGCTGTGTTTATGTGCCCTTGGCCACGACTTCACCTTCAGATAATTTGTCAACAGGCAGAGCAAAGGGAAAACAGTTTAACAGTTTAACGATGTGCAAATCACTGGGGTGGCAGGACCTTTTGTTTCATCCCCCAAAATAACACCAGTATGGTGTACCTGTTAATAATTGTCTATCAGTCCTACCAATACACATGGGAAAGCCCAAGCGTCCAGTTTGGAAACCAGTTTTGAGGGTGTATAGTTGAGCAAAATGCATTTTACAAACATCTTGAAAAATGGGGGGAATCCCAGATTTGTTTTTTCAAATTGAAGATCTATCTTTGGCAAAACCACAGTTAACTGTTAAAGAAAGAGCAATTTCGAGATGGGGAAGATTTTCTAAAAATATTCAAACACTGATTAGAAAAGCAATTCAAGATGACAACTAGAACAAAAGTTGAAAAGATGGAAATCTATAAAAAGGGATGCTCTGAGCAGCCACATGTATACATGTACTATATGTATATTCAGCACTCATAACCCTCACATCCTGGATACTTATGAAAGTAAGTAAATTTTGCCACTGGAAATACAACATTAGGCACAGAAAAAACATGCAAAATATACACGTACAAGTTTCTAAATTGACAAGGTCAATCAAGAACACACATAATACCTCTTTTGCCTTTTACTTTCAATGTGGTCATGTTCATCACCCACCTGGTGAGTTGGGCCTTCCAACAGAGACTCCTGTGAAGAGTAACTTCCCTGCCTATAAAGTCAAGGATCAGTTGAGGGCCAGAGTAGCACGGGTCAGTCTTATGCCACTGGCCACCCACTTCTGGCACCAACCATTGAGCGAGCAAGGTCCAGTACTGTTCGTGGTATCTCTTTTATCCCAACAGTGGAGGTCCCCTCACTGAGGTGTTTGTCATACAGTGATGTCAGAAAACAATGACCTTCAAGTTTCAACAGCGCACCATACTGTGAGAACAGGGAGAGAAACACAACGACATGACGTCAACAGGACAGCCTTTGAAAAGTGACCCATTCAGTAACAAGGGTTTCCCATTACAGTAACTTTTCTTTCATTTTTATGATGCTTGACAGAAAGGAAATCAGCTGTCATCTCGTTAGTTTTGGACCTCGCATCTCTAGCTGTCACAATTGTGGGGAAAAAATGGCTCGGTTAGTACAGAAATGATACACACACATGATCACAATAGCAACATGAAGTAAAAAACAGTTCCTGATAAATAAATGTACACATATACGGTACCCTACACGGCAAACCTACAATAGTATAACAGGAAAACCTGAAAAGCTACCCTACCTGTGCTAATCCAATCAGCACAAGTAAGTGTATGGCATGATCATCCCTTCAGACAAGGGGGGGGGAACTTAAGAGAACAGTTCTGACCATTTGATTTGGACATACATGTAAATTCACAAAATACACATCTGGCTATGTTTTCCAGGCAGATCTGAATTTAAAAAACAGTTAGCAACAGGAATGCACTGTAACATGTACATGAACATGCATCCGTAGAAGTTCCTACCGGTATACATGGTGCCTATTCCCCAAGTCAGTATCCACAGACTCTTCGGATCAGTACATACCTACATGTACAATGTATGTTTGTGTACTAGCCAGGGGCAGGACTTACAGGCTCTGTACCTTACACAATACATCCGATAACAATAGATGCTGTGGACTAATATCACGCATTGTCATGCAAGGTAGGCATCAAGTATTGCATGTGCTTCTCGAGGGTCCTTGCCAAATTCACAAGCCTCTAAACTTTGGCTGTCTTGCACTGTCAGTTACAAAATTATGCATCATTTGAGACCTACCTGTATAGAGTGTTACTTGTACTTAGTAAACAAGTGTACCGCATGCACATGTGTACTCAATGAAATTTGCAAAAAGATTGCACATAAAAATGTACATGACTGTACAGGTAAAATACATGTACATGTGCAGGGTTTCTTTTTCATATATACGTACCGGTACATGTACATTTTTTGGCAAGCAGTTACATGTAGTTTGCTTGAATACTTACATGTACATACGAACATTTCAAAAATGGAAAATATCTATGAAAACCTGAACACGATTCTTTAGGTAATTTACTGAAACACTTTGAAAACTTTTAGCTACTTCGCAGATCCAAACTGCCCTTACTGAAGTCATTGAACCCCCCCAGGTTAGTGTAGCCACACCCACAGAGATTACTCCAACTGCAACAAGTTGGATTCTGTTAACAACATTCCTATGCATCCACAGCATAAATCAAGGACTACATGTACATGCAATCATTCCTCAAAGCTTTCAACCTTAAATGATCCTGTCCAAGCCTTTCCAACACTCCACACTGAACAGCGAGCCCAATCTGAATTTGACCCCAGTGCCTGCTGTATCACAATGTCTCAACTCGAGCTTAAAATACCCCCCTTTGACCACGTAATCTGCTTGTGACTCACGAAACTGGCCATATAAGGCAAGGACACATGTACTCTGTTCTACCCTTGGGAGTTTAAAAAAAGAAAGGGGAAACTGTTGCCTTGTGCTTAAGGACAACCGTGGGGTAACTAAGGATGTGACAATATCAGTCACTTTAATAAAAAATGTCTGACTCTGTACTTGAAATTGAAAGGAATATGCTCTAGTTCTGTGTTCTAGTTATTTTATCCGCATATTTAATTTGACCAGAATACAACATAGTGATTCAAAACTGAAATCAGGATAAAAACAATTTCTCAGAAATTTGTTTTACTTTTTTCTGACATTTTAAGGTATATGTAATAAAAAACAAACAAAAAAAGAAGAAGAAAAACTAAACCAAGTTCCTCCCTTCAAAGTTGGAGAAATTGAGAAATGATAAATTCAGAATTGAAAAGTGTACCCCAGTATGTCAATTTTTTTCTAATGAACAAAGTATGTAAAGGTTTTTTCTAATGAACAAATTAACATAACTTAGGTAGCCATGGATACATGTGTTTGTAAGCTTAGGGTTCTTTCAACTGTCCCGTTGCATTCATCTTTGCAACAGACAACTGCAGTTGTTCAACAAAGTTGTCCAGATGTTTGTCTATGGAAAAGACATTCTAAAATTTTTTTCTGAAGTGCAGGCACACTCTGGATGGATGTGACTAAAAAATGGGGTATCACTTCTGAAATGCACCTGAATTATTTCAGCCAATTTCCTGACTTTGTCACAACCTTGAAGTTGTGAAGTGTTTTAACTTTGGACTGGTCTTCATATCCCCAATTACATGTACCTGCCCTAACTGGCAGCAGTACATGGACAAACCTGAATATCAAAACACTGCACTGGAGGGTTTCATGGTCACACAGTGGGTAGGGAGAGTGGGGCACATGGGAAAGGATCCCATAATACTGAATACAGGGGTAGTTTTGGGTAGCTTGAGTACTGGTACACTGGTCAAACCAAAACAAACATATCCCAACCCCGACTGTGAAATTCATGCGGTTTCCGCGATTCAATTTGTTGTGGGGGAGGGGGTTTATTTGGATGATGAAGCTATGACCTCTTTTCTTGTGGATTTAAATAGTGAAAACTGCATTTTGATAGTTTTTGTTTCAGTTGTTAGT
This sequence comes from Acanthaster planci, assembly GCF_001949145.1. The sequence continues at coordinate 108,699 of NW_019091478.1, read as the reverse complement.
GCTTTGTTTTGATTCCACACCCAGTTCAAAAATAGTTGACAGCTTGTAACGTACTGTACATGCTGAAAGGAAAGGGCTCTCTTCAACAGAAAGACTTGGACCATGACATTGATTCCTGAAACGTAACCGGAATAAATACCGGGTAACTGGGCTTCATTGTTGTCATTGTTGGTTGGTCGTTTTGTAAGTGAGATTGCGCAACCCGAAAAAGGTTGTTACATTTTTTATTTATTTTTATCACACATGGGTAATTCCAGAAATTAGAGATCCAAAAGTGTGACATTTTCATGTCCCTATTACATCTGACCTTCGTTATTTGACGTGGAAATATCACCGGAATTGATTTGTAACTGTTACTATTTGTTTTGCAGGTAATTTGCATTAATTCATCACTCTTGGAAATTAGAAAATGTGTTCTGAACTTACAAAATCATAAGTCAGATGTGACAGGGACACAGAAAAAAATGGACCCCTAATTACTGGAATTACCCTCATGTACATGTAAAAATGCATGTATCAAGTGCTGTTATTTAGAGAGTACGGAATTAAAGCTTGTACCGGTACATGTCATTTTTCCTGAAACTGAATATGACTATTAATAAGTAAATTGTATCTGACACACTTTGAAGGCATCTACAAACTAAATACCAAAACATATCACACTCTGCCATGTCCAATTGGTATGTTTGTTCATCTAAAGGGCTGGATCAGCCTAACACTGCATGAACCATGCACCGAGCTCACGCGATTACACATCTGCTGATTCGCTTTCACTCACAACAACTCACCCCACATATTCCAACAAATAAGAGTCAATGGACAACTACTATGATACTATGAGTGTGTAATTGTATCTCACTGTAAAGGAAAGTCATGCGTATTATGTTTCTCTACAGGCCTCCTATTTCATATTATACGTAATGGACTCCTCTCACTTAAGCACATGTACATCTGGTATATTTGAATCCAAATGATTAATTCTCCTGCCTTTAGTGGTAAAGACTCCCGAGGTGATATGGAGTGCATTTCACATTCCATGGGCAAAATGGAGGGAAAATAAGATGCTCAATGATTAGGGAGGAAAGACAGTTTCACTATACCATAAATTACAAGTAACTCATTCACAGATTCTGCCAACTAAAGACAAATGATCAAACCAAACACTGGTGCACGCATGCATGTCCTAAAAATAATTGCAAAGTTGCTCATACATTTCAAAACTTCTCAGAGGAATTTAGTGTTTAGGGCAACAATCCTTGCTTGCATTGCCAACCTAAATTTTTTACTTCTAAGTGACTATGTTGTAAAATTCAAACTGCCAGACTGCCATCTCTGAAATGGACTGTTTCCTTTGTGCTCCTTTTATCCATTAAAGACAGAGCGGCAAGGCGTCTCTTACGGTATGTAACTAAGCAACAGCTTGCCCTGAATCAAGAGGTATAGCAATAGTGTCTTTAGTATGGAAAATTCTAATTGTTATGCTCACGTGAATTTAAAGAAATGTGTACCAGATTTTATTCAAATCTGCGTAACTTGCAAAAGGCTTATTCAAAGGATTGGCACCAACACCAAAATTACAAAGTAATATAATACCGGTTTTCGACCTTCCAACATGTGGTTTCTGCCTGGAAAGATTTGCAAGGGGAGGGGGAACACAATTTATTCCGTCTTGTGACAAAGTGCTTTGGGTGCCTAATGTAGGTTTTCCAAATTCAGCAAAAATATGCTCATAGACGTCAACAGACTTACTCCCATTTACACAGATGCTTCAGTTCGGTTTGTTTGCCGGGTTTCTTTTTCCTTTTCTGACATTCAAATTCATTTTTGTGCAGACAATTTTTTAGCTTTGTTGTTCAGTTTCAGTATTCTTGTTCCATAAGATTGTGAATGATGTCTTTGTATCTTTTAATGTTTTTACATATTTTTTCTATCTACGCCTATTTCTTGAGTCAAATCAGAAAATTTTTGTTTTGCTCGTTGTTGTGAGTACTAACAGTGTTCATTTTCTGTTTCATATCTGATTATTTGGACCATTTCAAAATATACGTACACATAAAAGTAAGATAAGTTCAGGGAAACAAATTCAGGGTTTGCGTTTAAACATGAAAACAAAAAATATGAAAAAACTTGTTTACAGGCCTTCCTCTACATTATTCTCCTGGAAAGCATTACTCAGCTTTCCCCAACCTACAATTCTCACTTTCCTGTAATAACCCGACTGCAACAATTTTTTGTACAAAGTTACGTTGACATAAAGCTGTCTCAAGATCCACCATTAAATTCTGGTAAACCTGCTGCGGGCTGGTAAAATGCTTTCTTTTTCTTGCCAGGCAGACGATAAAAGAAACACCCGTGTGTATCTGAAACTGTCATTTGTCACATTTCTAAAGATGAACAAAACAAACCTTGTGAAGAGACATGAGAAATAGGTTTGCAGGTACACCATGGAATAAATCTCTTTGAGGCGAGGTGTGGTTCTTAAAAGAACAGGTGAGTGTTGACTCAACACTGAACACTCACCGGTTACAAAAGAACCAGTGCAAAAGTTTCAAATCTTACAAACCTTGTGAAACTGATTCTAAGTGTTCTTTTTAACTGTTCTTTTTAACTGTAACAGCTTTGAATCCTCTACATTTGTGCTTTTAAAATTCACAGGAAGACTCAATTGTAATAGTTGAAATACTGAAGTTGAAAAAAAAAGCCAGTTAAAGTTAGTTCTGCTAAAATATGTCCAGTGGGCAAGTGAAAATTCCTGCAGGCTAGGAAAAAAATAATAAGTTAACTTGTCAGGTGGGATAGTAAGCTTCAGGTTGAGGCCTGCTACAACGGCTCGAAAAACATGCTAAATACGATTTTGGAGGGAATTCCTCTACTTTACTCTGCTTGAATGAGCATGCTACATCCTGCTGCTTGATTACTCTCAAAATATAGAAAAAAAAAAGAAAGTAGACTCAAACTGGAATATTTGCAATGTTATGTTTGTACATGTACAAGGAAATCTACAACATGTACATGAATAAAAACCCTTAACCTGTGAAATCTAACAAAACTAAGATCTTCAAAGTGACGGGCGTAACAGTCATATCCCAACAAGTTGAATATCATTTCTTGTTCATCTTTCACCACACAATTCTGATGATGTTCCAGAGGTCAGCTTTCTAGACAGACATCGATATTTGACTCTGTTGGCTCCCCAAGTGAATTCAGGTTGAACATGGTTGACATTACATGTCCATGTACAAATGAGGTAGGTACACCCCACCCCCTGTGCACCCCATGCAGTAATATTAAACTTCCTGGTGTTGGTACTAGTAGAGTACTGTACACTCACAATAAAAAGTATAACATCTCTTGATCTATTCAATTCCACATAGATGTATCTTACAGAAAATTTTACAATCACGTATACATGGAAGTATAATATAAGTGCATGTAAATACATGCTCTTAGGGAAACATAATACTTAATAATGAACCATGCTTTATTGGCACACTGCCAAGGATTTTCACTGGGATTACCCCATATCTGGAGTAAACATGGTTGCACCTGGCCATCAGCCAGTGTTTATTTTGAGACAAAGTAAAAAGACAAACTCTAAAGCTATAGTGCACCGAAAACTTCAGACACTCTGTACATGTAAGCCACCAATTTGTATCACCAAAACGTCCATTTTTATTTGAAATTGCTGTGAACTAGAAAATGGACTGCTGAAGATGATCAACCATGCTGTGTTTTGGGCACAAAACTTCTTCCATTTGCTTTCCCTAGTCTAAGCAAAAGACTTTAAAAGTGGATGTCTCCCCAAAAGAGAAGTTCCGTAAGAACCTGCAGCATTACGAGCATTAAGATGTACAGGTAGGTAACAGATTTTGTTCTGAATCTGTAAAATGATACACTAGCCTTTCGCGTAGGGCAAGGATGCCAGTCATATGCAAGTTTATGTTTTCTGCATGTAGTCCCACAGCAGTCCACAGAGTATACAAGGTACACATATTTCTACCTGTGTATGAGAATGTTCATTAACTCGGCTTTCAACTTACAGATGATCAACCAGATTACAATTGAAACTTGGCCGATTACTGGTGTCTCACTTATCTTGTACAGAGCTACACGGATGGATTTCAATGGAAGCTCACGGACATATCACGACTGCTGAATGGCTTGTCATTGAGTTTAGTCCTTAGGTACATGTAGCTGGTCGGCAAGCTAATAATTTGATATGGCTTATAAATTAGTCAAAGGATTTCAAATGATCAGATACATACATGTAGGTATGATGCAGTGTTAGCCATGTACACAAACACTAACTAAATAAAAGGTTAAAATTTGACCATTATATTTGTAACACCCATCCCCCAACATTACAGTTACACACCCAATATATCACAACCATCGTTTTTGTTTGATTTCATAATATGAGATGCGTTTTATCATTCAGTGGGCTTCAAGTTAGCAGCTTCAGTGTACACACATCCATACAGAGGAATACCATGTACATGGTTGGCTAGGCGAGTATGACTCACACTGGTATGGTGACTCGGCCCTCAGTCACTCCAGGGAGAGTTGGAGATATTTCTGGTTAAGGATACAGCTGCCAGAAACTCAATTAAGTATCTACTGACCGGGTGATTCTGATACCCTGTTGAAACCAGACTGGGGCACATCAGGTACAACTGTAATGCACAATTTACAGCTAATGGTATTTATAAACAAACCGGGGAATCAAAATTTATTGCTGCTTCCTGTCCACTGACAGCAAAGAGATTTTTTGGAAACCGCAAATCTATTTCTGACAATCATTTGCCAGCATTTCCCTCCTACAAGGATATCTTTTTGCAGAAAGTTCTCGGTTCACAGGTTTAAGCAATATTCCAGCAAAAATGTGTGAACTAAACAAAGCAGAATTTCATGAATTTGTCAGGGTGTTTGTACTTGACACAGGAAATGTAATGCAGTACATATGCTGTAACTACATGTATGTATGAACAAGGAGGAAATTTTCCCTGACACATCCCCCACCCCTTGGATTCCCTTTTTTATCCCCTCCCCCCACACTGAGATTAATTCTGGTCAGTTTATTGGAGTTTCAAACAACAGTCCAGAAATGTACGTGTGTTATTTTTCAAACTTCCAACTTCCACTCACTTTTACCACAGCATAAGCTCTTGTCTAAGTTCGAATTGCACACACACACATGTAATGGTACGCCTTCAGCTCTGAGACTGAGGCTATGTCCGAAACGGGCTTTCAGAGCTACGGCTAGGTCTACTGTCTACGCGTTTCCCCGCATTTCCAATGGAGCGAAGACCTAGACCTAGCTCTAGACAACAGATTCGGATGCAGCCTGAAACTCTAGAGTTGGCAGACAGAGTCACAGAATATATGTAAGATAGCCTTCAAGACACAAAGTGCCAAAGATCGTATAGCGCCCAAGGCGCAAGATGGATAACTCTGCCCAAAAGATGTGATTACCATGGGCGCCATTTGAGCAAGCGATATGCCTGTGCAGTTTATGGTAATGCTTGGGTGCAGGCTCACCAGGTGCACATGCCTGCCGCGGCGCCTCCGCCAGTGCATTAATGTGCATTGCGCAGGCGTATCGCTTGCTCAAATGGCGCCTATGCGATTACAACGTTTTACGCGTATTTACGGTGAAGTTCGCTATCTTGCACCGCGGCGCTATACGATCTTTGCACAGTGCATACGCCAAGGTCACAGAAAAGCCCACATTGTCCTAGTTTAAATGCTACATGCACCACAAAAAAATTAAAAAAGTAAAGCCACCAACAGGATTTTGCTTAAGGGAATTTTACCTCTATATTTTTTTGTCTTCGAACATTTTGTCTAAAATCTACCTCTGGTCAGACAAATACATGTACCAACAGTGGTCGGAAAATGGTTGATTGTTATTTTATATTAGATAGTGATCAAGATCATCGACTTCGGCGTCATCTCTTAAGGTCACAAGTCGTCAACTATGAAAGGAACAAATGGGAGAATGCAGTCCACCGACACATTTTTTCCCACTCAGAATTTGAAAATAAGATATTAGATTAATCCTCTCCAAAATACTGTCTTCTGGCTTGCACAACTGGAATACCACCCACAGAAAGCCCACACTATGTGATGTACATGTAAGCTTGTGCATTTTCTACATTTTTACATCTGGGTCATTCTATAAATTTAGGGGCCAAAGTGTGACATTTTTCCGTCCCTGTTACCTCTGACATGCAATACCATCTGACATGTTTGACAAGGGATGTATCACTGAAATTGATTTCAAACTATTTTTATTTTTTTGGCAGGTAATTTGCAGTACTCATTCAGTCTTGGAAATTCAACAATGAGTTCTCAACAGTAAAAAAATCAGATGCCAGACGTAACAGGGACGGGAAAAAATTGGACCCCAAATTTACAGAATGACCCATTTGTGAAGGTGGCCACAGTTGGTACATGTACATGTACCTCTAAGGGAAATGAGAAGTACAGTTGAACCTTGATAACAAGAACACTGTTAATACAGCATCCTGCTTGTAACAGGGTACAATTTTGGTCTCCAAGTCTTCTTAGTTTTTTGTTTTCCCCGATAGTCCTATACAGGGTCCCTGTGAAGTCCTAACACTCTTGCTCTAAAGGTGTCTGACTGATATCGTTTCTGATGACATCCACATCTGTTGTGTTACGTAGATTCTATACTGCCTGAATTTGCTTCGGGGTCAAATTCACGTCGGAGTATGAACCATCTAATGCAGAACTACAAAACTAAAGACTAAATTAGAATATTTGCAAAGAATTCCACACAGGAATACATGTATAACAATTTCCAGTGTCATAAACACCACAATGTTCATCCTACTTTGCAAACAGACACCCTCCAGGTAATGAACCCTTTTCTTCATATACATGTATTCCCCTAAACTCGAGAGGCATCCTTTTAATAAACTTGTTGAAAAAACGTTTGAAACTTGTAATGGTCCAAGATGGAAGTCTTCCAAAAGATTTACACACACAATGCCCGCCATGACTGCTCAGGTTTCTGGAGTTAAGTGAACTGAAATTGTAAGCCATCAGAAAAGCAACTTGTAAGCAGTTATTTCATTTCCAACAGCTCTGTACTGATGACGCCACACTTTGTTCAAGTGTGTCATTTGCTATGACGCTCAGGGGACCATGAACCCCCACTGGCTCCAAAGGAAAGTGCACATGTATGTAAACAAAGTGTAACATCATCAGTGCACAGGCCTATTCCAGTGTCATTCAAAATACATACGTGTAAATGGCATCTTATTCAACTACACATCAGACAAGAGCGAGCTCCTCGTCAACATTGTCAGGCAATGGAAACCATGTATCCTCACTAGAACACCTCTTTAAGATGCCCGAAGAAGGACCATGCGATAGATTTGCTTTATAAACAGTATTGTACACTCCACTACATCATGGCAAAAACCTGTGCTGGGTTGGTCTGCAGTTAGAATAGATCTGTGTAAAAGCATGAATAATATAATTTTGTGCCGACTTTTGTTGTATTCTTGACGTTTATTTAGTTTGTAGAAAAAATTGACTTCTTCTGGTTGGAAGAGATTTAGTACTTTTCATGGATACATGTACAGCAAGGTGTCATAATGATAATAACAACACCTGAATTTAAACAGTTGAACCTCGTTCGGGAGAGCACATTTCACCGCATGAAACACAACAGTAACACTAAGCTTTAGTCTTTGTCCGAAAATGTTGGACTCCTCCAGCATGTCCAGTGTCTACTCTCTCAAGCTCTCTACGGCCATCCGCACGATCACCACCATGCACCAAACGAGCTGGTGTGGTGTGTTCAGGTTGCAGGCTTGTAAACCATGATAGGTAGAAATTTACTACCTCGATGGCTTAAACTACACAGCAACAATGGAGCCTCTTCGAGGTACGGATAGAACCAGTCGGTAGCCTGGTAGGCGTACACTATGACCAAAAATGCAGCACACAGCCCGGCCAAGGACACGATGGAGGACGGAAATCATGAAAACAACTTTCACTACTACATGTAGGTCGTATTTTCAAATTTGTTGGTGTTCATTAAACTGGGGCATGTTGGGCAAGTCACGAACTGTAGTGGCCAGATACGGAACTCTCTCTTTCTCAGACATTGTGATGTCAGCGTAAATCGGCCTATGAGGCTAAGCTGTGTCAATTTCCTTGCTCTTTGCTGCATCACAAAAATTTACTAGGTCTACTACAAGGCCTAGCAGTAGGCCTACTTTAAGCAGTGAATATTGTGAATGGCTTACCAAGCGTGCCTACTCACTGGCTGTCCTTGGAGAAAATCAAGATTTGCCCACGATTTTCGGCGATATTTCTCGAGCATCACCAGGGTTAAGCACGCTGTCAGATTCTTCTGATTTTGTAAACAAAATGATTTGACAAAGTATCGCGACGGCGCAAACGCCGGCACACCCACACGTGTCTTCCTTCGCCAAACAACGAGGATCGTACGATGAATGATTCATATTTTATGAATGAAACCAACTCCAGCGGGTCGATTTTTTGTGACGTCACATAACTGGTTTACATGTACTCTATTTGAAAATCCGAGGCTCTCCATATCGACTACCAGTGACAAAAACCCGCCCACCACCAAGGCAATCAATAATAAACGCGGCATTAACCACCGCCTTACACAAGAGGACGCTCGACTAAATTTCAGTGACGAGTGGCCGATCCGAGGCAACGACCGAAAAAAAGATGCTCTGCTGAAAGCAGTTCTCTAAAGCAATAAAAACTAAGTTTCCATCTTTTATGTCTCTGCTGACTTTTGGGATTTTAAATTAATACATTGATGTTTCATTTTTATTAGTATTTATTATTATTAATCATTTCCTGGTTATGACACCAAGGATTCCTCAGAGCCGTCCTGGAAATGATTACTTGATCCGAATTCACTCCAGGAGCGCCGGGCCCCCGAAAACCACGATTTTTAAAGTCCTGTCTTCACTTCATTTATAGTCACACCCAGATCCCTTAGAGCAAAGGACAGAGGTCCAACTACATAATACAGGTGAGACGTTCCTATTCATATCAGCATTCACGTGTCTGTCTTCAAACCCTTCCTGCAAACACGTACATGACTAAATCAGTCCCACTCGTATATTTACTCAAAGTGTTTAAAAACTACGTTTTCAAAGTGCACCTTTATGTCTCAGGTAACCTGATTTTCAAAGGGTATTTTACTTCCAAATGGTTTCTATGCTAATGGTTTCCATATTCATGAGCAAAACTGTGATGTCATCCCAGGAAGAAGTTTCAATGTACATTGGTTTGTATACAAAAAAGTTCTGCATTTTTGTATAATTTTCCTGGACTCAGTTTTCTATTCTTTGCTTGATTGTTGTTCATGTGCATAGCGATAAGCAAACATCAACTCCTTTCTCAGAAATGTTTTCAGATTTCAGATTCAGAAAAGCCTATGCACTAACTGTGTCTCAACAGCGCCCTCAGTTGTCCAGGAAAGCATGGATAATTTTAAAAGTTTAAACAAGTACAATTTCGATGCATTTAACCAAATAGAAACAAAGTTTTCTGTACAATGAATGAGATCACAGAGTTGAACAGAAACTGTGTCCAACAAAACTTCATTGAAGCTAAACTAAAAGTACAGAGTACAATTCCACTGAGGCTAAAAACCACATCCTGCCATATGCTAATGTTCAGTGATTTAAAACATTAAAGTGTCCAGAGAAAAAACAATTTGGAAAAGAGAAGAGAATGAGACAAAGCTGTGAAATAAATGTTCTCCCTGAATTCCGCATGAATTTAAGAAATGTTAAAATCTTGTAAAGATGTGTATGGCGATTTTGACCTGTCTAACATCGTTCTGAATGTTGCAGCTCCCCTCAACAGCTCTCTGCCCATCCAACACTGGTTGAACTGATATGATTTTTTATTTATTGATCTTATCAATATTATATACTATCTGTCACGGCACTTATCAACCCTCGTACGATGAGTCATCGTAAGAATTAGAAATGAGCCAGTACATCCGGGTCCTCTCTAACTGTACACCCATGCGCAGAAGTACGTCACCCCCTTGCGCAGAAATCGAGGGGGGCGTTATGGGACGCCGCCATTGCAAATGTCGGGCTGTGTAATTTCAGGCCGTAGCGACATGAGAAATGCTGTGAAATCACTACCATCGTAACTTCCACGTACCAAGTTAAAGACTGTGTGTGATAATTGTCTATTCATCTTAGTAACTAGTGGGATATTTTCAGCCTCGAATTTGGGGGTACCCTAAGGGGATTTAGAGACACCGGTAAATATTAATCCGGAAGTCGTACTGCTCGTAAGCCAATACTACTACTAGCGGTAACTAAGAAAGCCTTTTCACGATGGGAACGAAAGACGACGAATACGACTATCTTTTCAAAGGTGAGACGTAATTACAGGTTATTGTAAGCATAATCACATGTCATGTGGTTTTATATCGTTGGTTGTAAAGTCTCCAGCTCTTTTCAAGGAGCTTGTCATGCTTGTTGAATTTCGAAAGTCACTGACCTGCTGACACTGAAGGTAGCCTACGTACATGTAGGGACGTGTAAGTTACGTGTAACTTAGACACGTCACAGATAACATCACAAACTAGCCTAAATAATGCCTAAATGATAGTTTACTGTGAGAGTCTTATATGCTGATGGTTGCAATAAGTTTCATTTGGCAAGTGGTGAATAATAATCACGATATGGTTGATCATGTTGATGAATGACAACGTGAGCAACCTTTCCATTGATTGTATGATCCACTTAAGAGTTCCATATCCAGACCTCACTTCAATAGATAGCCTACCCTGTGCACAAACCTTGTGAGACGGATCTGAAAAATTAACATCAGTATTTTCACTGCTAAAGTTGACTTTCTGGGATGTCACGAAAGAGTTCCATATAGATGCCAGTAATTATTCCCTAGAGTGACCTACCAGCTGTATTTGCACTCGTGGCAGAAGCAGGGGGATGGTGGCCCTCCCACTTTTTACAGGTCCTGTAATTAGGACTGAATGGATTGACTATTAATGGCTGATGCGGACGATGGTGTAACAACTGGTCCCCCCCCCACTTTGAAAATCATTCCGCTGCCAGACCCTAGCATTAGCCATCAGAAAGCAAAAATATGTCCAGAAAAGTTCAATTAGGAAGGAAAATACCGAGTTGTTGGCTTAGAAAACAGTAAGTTAGAATATTTCAGACCAGTCTCAAAGGGTTTTATGCATGGGGCGTCAAATGGCATCAGCATGTGGAATTATTTCTCATGTCTCACTTTCTAATGGCTAATAAACTACTGCCAGAGAAAATTAATAATATCCATATATGGAATTCTTACTGTACAGTTACAAGAATTACAGCGACCATCATGACCATCTTGTATACTCTACAATCACAGCCTACAGCTTGAGTAGTTAAAAGGAACCTTTTCTCATAGGCATATGTTGTACATGTAGTTCCGAAATCCTAGTCACTGTGATCCTAATTTTTCTTTACTCCCTAGTCACAGTCTTATGTGCGTACATTTTGTCGTATTTACATGGTTATTATAAGCATTATCATTAGCAAATCTTGTTATCATCGACACGATGTTACTTTGTCAATCGTGTATCGTGCCGTCACATCCAACCTGCCATAATTACCCCTAGAACTTTGGGCTTGTCATTGTTGCCTGTCCGAGACGAGGGGTGAATGGCGAGCCCTAGGGCTCCAGTGGTACCCATCACTCTTGTGGCACCATGCTCACCAGTTTTCTTAGGCTTACTGTGTGCATGATTTTGGCAAGCTGCAATTAAGACAGCCTTGTTGGTCAAAAGTACTTGCATGCAAGCATGGTGCCACTGCAGTAATGGGTTCATTACCTTTAGCACCCTGTTCTTATTATAAGGGAACAAATTCTACTTTTTCGAAACAACTTATCTAAACAAGTTGTTGCTGAAATCCTCTTTCATACCAGAAAGAAAAGAGAACGGGGCTTTTGGTTTTTGAGGGAAATTTTTGGGTAAAAGGGCAGCGCACATGACCGGCCTGAACGACAAATAAGTGAATGTAGTCTGGTTCCTTAACCTGGATGGAGATTTGTTTTGCTGAATGTAAAATGCTTGAGTCAGGTAACCAGACGCAAAACAAAATGCCGTGATTCAACTGAGTTGTTGTCTTTTTCCAAACTGGTGTTAGAATTCTGAAGTTTTCTTTCTTGAATATTGTCAAAATTTACCTAAACTAGGCCTGTCAGGATTGAGTAATAGTTCCTTAAGGTCAAATGTTAATTAGAGAAAGTGGACTTTGTTTCCTTATTATAGAAACAGGGTGCTAATGGTAATGAAGCCTGCAGTAATGACATTGGTTTCTGGTTGCAGCATTAGTCAAGTGTTGTCCTTCCTGAAGTTGTTGGTTGCAAGTACAGTAATGCATGAACACGAAAAAACAGCCAAGTTCAGTTGCCATGTACGTGTACATACATACATGCCGGCCAAATGAAACAGACGCACTCAAGTTCTTAATAGAATAATGCAAAAATTTGATTGGTTACAATTTCATCAAAAAATCCATTAATCTCAGTGCTACAGGTGTGTGTCACATTTGTACATGTATTCAAGGTGCTGTTTTGATCAGCATTCCCTGAGGTTTATAAGCACATGCTTTTTTTTTCTTTTACGGCAAAATGAAGAAACTCATCGAGTCCCCTCCCCCTCGCGCGCGGTGTGGGTGTACTTGCACCCTCATTGTTAAAAAAATTAACGGTACATGGTAAGAAGTGTGAGGAATGAAGAAAGAAAGCTTGTATGTTGGGTGCATAGCCTAACTGAGGCTCACTGAGTTGGTACAATGTTGCTTTGTACACAGGTTTCACTGTGTGATGTGCATCAATATTTGGTGCATGTATTTTATGCAGAGACTATTCGGCATGTAGGAAATACAGCTTGGAACTATTGTATTGACAGGGCCAGTGCCCGACATGTACTGTATATTTGTAAGATCCAAAAGTGGGCATTTTTTGCTGGGTCTTTGGGTAGAATGAAGACTGTGCGAAATTTGGAACATGGTGGGAATGAACCGGGATGCCTGCTCAATCTAACCGAAATGCTGCACAGTTGGAGGTGGAGAATGCCGATGACTCTAATCAGGGACACAGTCGGCCATCTGGGAGCTGCAGTGATCTCGGCCCAACATGAACCTGAACCTCCTAGCTGCTAGTGCTATGAAATCCACTGGGTGGTTGTAAGATTTGGGGGGATTGAGGAAGATACAGTCACAGTGCACTTTACATGGGGAAGAAATTGATGTGGAATTCGAAAGGTTCTGCTTGTTTCCTGTGCAGCATATTGGAGGTTCCGGGCAGGTTATACCGTAGAAACAAGCATGGGTAAATGGAAAGGCAAAGTTACTGTCCATGAAAGGAAACAAGTGATGCATACCGGTACATGTGCACCGTGCAGTAATGTAGTATGTTCATATGCCTGCAGTCTTGCAAATAATTGCAAATTATGGCACTTATACATGTACATGGATGTACATGTATATCCTTATGTTAATTTCAAATGACTCAAAAATTACTCCATGGTTTTCCATTCAGAATGTGGCTCTATTTACTTGTATGCTTGTGCTTGACACATGTATTCTGTACTTTCTGTTTCATTCTTGTGTGTTCTGAAGAGGTTTCTTCCTCAATACTCTACACGTAGCATTGTATGAATCATCATTTATTCCTACAGGTTGGGCATTCCCGATATAGACATCCACAATCCCCCAAAACCGCTTTAGTTTATGCATGGGTGGAGCTCTGCTGCCACAAGAATTCCTGTCCTATACAAATCGCTGACTGAGCTGTTGTTGGGGGAGGGGGGGAGGATGGTTTGTTCAGTTCTAGAGAGCAAATATGCAATGTATGAGTAACTAGTTTCGGCTTGAGTGGCATTGTATACATAATAACCAATACACACTGCTGTTAATTTGGTAAGTCATTTCACATGATGGGGGCCTTGTTCCATTTGCACAAGTTGGGTTCATGTACATTACTGCTTTCACTCCAGACTGAGACCTTGAGCATGTAAAAAGCATGCAAAAACAAAACCAAGACACTTTTATTTACTATTTAGGTAACGAAATTCTCCAAATGTTTTGAGGCGAAGAAAGACAGAGTCCTCTGTACAGTGCTTTACCGCCCAAGTTTGAGGGCGCTGTACAGTTTTTAAAAGAGACCCGTCGGCTTCATTGTACACCCGAGAGTGAAGCTTAGTGAACTCAATTTACTCTTTTGCAAATGTTTGCCCATTCAATAGTCTGGTGGCAGGAGGGTGGAGAAAATGTGCGGAAGTAGAAACTACAGGTTCTAGACGTTTCACTTGAAACGTCTGATTGATACAGTTCTCAAGGGTGTTGAATACATGTACATGTACAGTAGGTTGTTTGGAGCACCAGTCTTTTTTCTTATACATCATGTATTTCCTGTTCATATTGTCTTGGGTTTTGGGACTCCCATATATACAATATTGAGAGTCCAAAATGTTCAGACCGTTGCTTGTCTTGTTCATTTATCGCACGTAAGATTTTTAAAATGAAAACTTGCCAATTAGGTATGTGTGCCTTGTGATGCTGAATTACTCTTTCTACAAGGGCGTGACACCAGTAGCACCATAACAGGTCAGCAGGCCGTCAGAAGTAAGGGCCTTGGTCCTGCCCTAGCTGCTCCTTTGGAATGTAGGCCCTACTTGCAAGCAAACTGTAACTGATTTTTGTGACACACAGTGGTCAGTTGTTTTTTGACAAGCTTCATCTGGAACTTGTGAGCTAGCTGCAATATATAAGATTGTATAGGAAATTTAGAATGACATACAGTATACAGTATACAGTAGACCTGTGTAGAGGACTGCCCTTTTTCCCAAGGAGCACATGCATTGGTACATGTACATGTAGGTTTGGGAATGATTCCTGTCGGTGGGATCTTTGCAAGAGAGTCAGGAATAGGACATCGACGTTGTAATAATTGTGTATAAGCACAGAATAATGTGTTCGCTAAAACATGCATAGGAAAAATTACACTGTGTGTGTTCATTGTACCGTCAATGTGCCTTTAATTAAGTCATGTACAGGTACATGTACATGTGTACATTTGTGCATGTAAAGTCATGCGTAGTGCAGTTGTGAAATTTGTTTTTTTTCAGTTCACAGAAGATTGGCCAAGACATTTTTTTCTATGCCAAATGCCCTTGTGCTGTCAAGTAGGATTTTTCAGAAATTGGTTGAAGCTAGTGAGTATGCGTGTAAGTAAGCCGCTTGAAAACTGATTGATAACACCTGTTCATTGTTTAAAATTAGATGTTTGCAACATGTATGCGCCAGAGTCACATAAATAAAAATTGACTTGTGTTGGGACCATCATTTAGACACACGTGTTCTGTGGCATCCGCTGGACATATTTAATCTAAGGGTCATCTTCATCAGTTATAGTACATGGATAACATTCATTTCATTCAGGCCACAAAATTTGATGGCATTGAAAAATGGCCCTGTTGGCATCTGTTTGCTTCCACCTGTTTTCCTAAGAATTCCAATGAAATTGGATGACCTCTCCAGATACAGGTAGTTGTGTTTTTGGCTGGAGTCTGGCCAGGGTTTTCCCCGCCTCCAGGGCCCTTCCTGGGAAGATAGTCCTTGGTCTAGTCAGCATGGTCGCCAGGCCTGAAATGAACCCTTCGGTGGCCTCCCATATGTCTCCCAAGGTGCAGTGAGACGGGGAGGCCAAATGCAAATGAGGAGGCACCTGGAATGACTGTGTGGATGCCCATTAATCAGAAGCATGTACCTGTAACCATTCATGTTGATCCAAATGTACATGTATGTGCATGTCAAGTGTCGGTGTAAGCCACGACCGTCCAGTTTCCAGTTTCCTTGGAAGATTTACATGCCAACAAGTACTGGCAACGAGGGATTCGCTGGTAACATTTACAGCATACATGTACATATAATCACACTTGTAGTTTCTTATGAAAGCCGACTCACATGAACACATGTACATACGTGTACATGGACACTTTATTTCCTCTAGAGTGGTTACGCAGTGGTACAGTATTAGTGGGGTGTTATCAGTCAAATGTGTATTTAGCTAAGTGCATGCTGAATACCTTCAAGAAGTGAAACAAGGAAGAGTCTTTTGTGAAATTTGGTTTGGAAGTGCCCTGATACGTGCACATCTACATCTATATACCTGTACATACGTGGACGTTTGTGTTAATTACATACATGTACATGTAGGCCTACGTGTTATTTTCACGTAGTGGTTGATACAGGTGTGTACATAAATTTTTTCAGATTTTTTTTAAAATGCATGTACATGTACTTCGGCAAAGATGAATTTGGAATCATCAGTCTGACATGTAATAGTCTATATCACCTTTGAAGTGATTTTTTTTTCTACCAAGTGACAATTTTTAAGTCACTGAAAAGCAACAGTCACTAATGCCCACAAGTTGTGCACATGAAAGGATTAAAACTATACACGAAAATGCAACTGGATTTGACGAACATGCATGCCCTGCCAGACTGCACATGCACGTACATTTATAGGGAGTGGGCAGGTCATGATGAGACATGTTAGAAGGAAGTGCATAGTCAAATAAATACTGTCCCAACGTGTGTATGAAATGTACACCCAAAATCTAGAACTCATTTTACACGCAGGTGTTCCTGATTTCTGTTTAATTATGGTAATTTACGCAGGTACAAGCTGGAGAAAAAGATTCAACTTCGACCAGTTTTTCCTCACTGATAAAAACCTAATATGGACATATAGGTGTGCCTTTTGTTTTACTGGTGGGTGAGAGATGACAGTATTTATAAAATTTGAGACCAAATTTATACAGACGGGGCGACATTTTGCCCGAAGGCGGGATGCAGTGCTCTGGAAATTTTTCCTTGCACTGTGGCCCATATTTATCAGGTCATGTGAAAAGGGGAGGAGGGTCAAGTGTATTACAGGATTGGAGGGAGGGGAAGGTTTAATATTGCAAATGCCACCTGCCTTGCTCATGGCCATGTCACTGGCTTCCTGAAATCCAAAATGAAATTGGGAGGAAATTTGTGTCTATTAGTGCAGGTGTCAAACTTGGTACCTGTCATTCGTAAATTTTCAAGCTAATTAATGATACATTGCCAATTTGCCGTGTGTCCTCTGAACATTGATGAAAAAAAAAGAAGTATTTTCACCTGTACAGTTACAGTTATGATTTTTCTAAATTGAGAATGTTGACATGGTTGAAATATATGTTGATGTAGCCTTTCTTATTCACGATGAATTTCCCTTTGTTGTACAAATTAGATTACATTGTATTGCTGTGTTTATCCACATGCGTTGATGTGAAATAGGAGACCTGTTCAAAAGGCTCTGAATTTTGTCACAAGATGGTACCAAAATTTACTTTCTAGTGTCTGAGTACTGTAGCGGTAGATTAGCTTTTTTTGCTTTAATGAAGGTGTATAGGACTAGATGTAGTTCACACTTGCAGTATAGAGTTAATGTACATGTATGAACTTGCATGTAGGGTTTGTCCTTATTTCAAAGTACTTGTACTTGTACATTTTGATGTGTAAGCAGATGGGCACTGAGGAAGAAGGCCATCTGAGACATGAAGAAAGACCTGAACAGGCTGAAGGCTGTACAGATTTGTCTGGATGTACATGATACCCATGTTTGTTCCTTTATAAAGCGTGAGCCTTGAGGCTTAGCATGAGGCTGGACCAGCAGAGCTGAGACTTGACACTGTGAAGGGACTGTAACCACAAGAAGGTGGTGACCCAAAATTACCTCCTGGCAGTCTAGGGGGCACCATGCTGATTCTGGTAGGGTGGGTTTCAGTCAAACCTGCCAGCTGAGTCCACTACACAGTGTAACAGCTATCAGTGCATGCACAATAAGAGATCAACATGCTCGCTACACAGACAAAGGTTTAGGTTCAGCAGTGATTGAAATGACACCCCTATTCTAAGCCCCTCCCGTGTTCAGCAAATATTTTGCCCTCTACTGCAAATGCATGCACCGTTTGTCATCTGCCTGCCTTTGTTTGCTCCTCCTGTGCAGTTGTGCTGATAGGCGACTCGGGGGTCGGAAAGAGCAACCTGTTGTCGAGGTTCACGAGAAACGAATTCAACCTTGAGAGCAAAAGCACCATCGGGGTGGAGTTTGCCACACGGAGCATTCAGGTGGACGGCAAGACGATAAAGGCACAGATATGGGACACGGCGGGACAGGAGCGGTACAGAGCTATAACGAGCGCGTGAGTAAATGTCAGCCGTCCGCCCTATAATACCCCCAACAGTTTGATAAGGGATTTTCTTGGCCACAATACTATAAATAAACTTTAGCTGCACTGCACATTATGCATCAGTCTCTGATAATTTAAAATTCTGCTATACGTTACATAGGTGTGGAATTTCAACATATTTCAGCACATGTGGTTTTATGGCTTAGTAGGGGTTAGTGACCCTGATATTGACACAGTGGCAACCTCAGTTAGCATCTGTTCTGAATTAGACTCAGATTGTGACCAGTTGTGGGTAGTTCCGATTAGTAAGGTTTTCATTGTGGGTAGTTGAGGGAAAAGCTTATTTAAATGTAAATAAAAAAAATAGATAATATGATAAAATTTTAGACTCAGACATTACGCCAGCATTGCCGAACCAAACAGGTTGGCACCTTTTGTTGAACTTGTTCAGTGCATTCAGTTTCTGCCAGAAAAATAGAGAAGGCGTTTGACCTTTCAAAACCATTGCTTTCTTCCTCGCCTTTTTCTTTCAGCCTTAGAGAACCTCAAAAGAGTAGTAAAACTCAATCCATGTCTGTTCTCACAGAATGCGATGGCTGTTGGTGAGGGAAGCATGGTCAGGCCAATTTATATGAATCCAATGACCATTGATTATCTCTATCTGTGCAGATACTATCGAGGTGCTGTTGGAGCCCTCCTTGTCTACGACATAGCTAAGCACCTTACCTACGAGAATGTAGAACGATGGTTGAAGGAGCTACGAGACCATGCTGATAATAACATCGTTATCATGCTAGTAGGGAACAAAAGTGACCTGCGGCACTTGAGGGCGGTACCCACAGATGAGGCAAAAGCATTCGCAGGTAATCACTTGGGGATTCTTTGCCAAAGTAGCCCCCCTTACCAGTTACAGAGAAGCTGAGGCGACGAATCAGGGCCCACTTAGGCGGAGATGCAGGGACCAGAATTCCATGCAGTGCAAAAAGCCAGACTTGGTGGTTTGGTTTCCCTATTGGCAGTTCACACCGATAGTGGACAAACCACATGTTGCAGAGAGAAGCTTGATTGATTTTTTGAGACGATCTCGTGCAGAGACCTTGTGCATTCTGGCCAATCAGCAATCTCGTTATGTGTGATGCTGCAAACTGGCTGGCATTGTTGAGCTCTCCCCTCCTCCAGCTTTTGATTCTTCCTGTAAGGTGCCATTGTTCTTGTGGAAAGCTTTTATCAGTGATTTAAACACAGAACAGGTTTCCGTTTTATGTACATGTGAAGTATTGGGCAGTATGCTGCATGTGTGCCGTGTGTGACCAAGCATGCACATGTGGTTTGTCACTCCAAGGAAACCTGCTGCGTAAAAAGCACTCGGTTTTATGCCTAAAGTGCAATAAGATAACTTTGCATTGTTCAGATTTTGTCCAATCTCGCCAGAATGCCACAGTTATAACAGCAGCATTGGCATGGGATGCTTAACCCTAACCTTTCCAAATCCTCTAGAATCCAAATGGTTTGGGAAGATTGAGGCATGATTGATCGCGGCTGGTTGCAAACGATGCATTGTATCAAGGTCTTGGACTGGACCTTGTGTTTTTTACGTTTGGCCATGCAAAACTTCAGGCCTATAAAATATATGACGTCATTCCCACTGCTCCAGGATAGCATTTGCTCTGCCTGAACATAACGACAGGAATCAGCGGAGGATTGTGAAGGTCTGAGGCACCGGGCACACCTCCAAGAAACACATTAAGAAATAATAGGATTTGGGAGGATTTGAGGTTGTATCCAATTCTTACATGGAGGCATTTGGAGGTTGGGTTAACCAAATAAATCCTTTAAAATTGTGCATAATAACATTGAATTTCACAACTGTAGTGTTAAAAACCTGAAATTCCTTTCCGTTAGTACTAAATAGTGGGGTCATTTTTATTCACAGAAAAGAATTCACTATCCTTCATTGAAACCTCAGCTCTGGACTCAACAAATGTAGAGCAAGCCTTTAAACAAATATTAACAGGTAGGATGACTTTTCTTTGTTCTTGTTTTTCTGTAATTTGTTTTGTGTTTCTTTGTTCTTGGTGTGTTTTTCAAAAACTGAATCAAACCGTAGAGCTCGTTTATATTATGAGCGCATAAACTTGCCATTCCCTCACTTGTGTGCAGAAATTTTTAATTCGTGTGTGTTTGTAGAACATAATTGAAAGATGGAACGATAATAACATTTAAGCGTGTTTTTATCGTCAGCACAGAACATGACAGGTACAGCCCACCATTTGTAGTTATCCACAAAGTAACTGCCAATTTTTTTGTTGAAAAGTTTACTTGGTTTAACCATAGTTGTGGGACTAAACTCCCTGTGAAATTTTCCTTGCTGGCAAGCTGTCATTTTGAAAGAAGGCCATTCCCGTAGAAACATCTGAAGATGCATTTTCAAAAAGTTTTCATTGGAAGTGCATACGAGCATTGACAGAACACATGCACACACATGGATTCTGTAACTTGTCGGTTCGGTGCATGAAATCGTATCTGCATTTTGCTGAACGTGAGAACTTGTCGCAGATGCTGAACTCAGGTCCAATCCAAAACTTGACTCAGCAATGTCTGATCCGATTCTAAAATCCAAATCCTACAATATTGTTTGTCTCAAGAATGTACAGTATTCACAGAGCTGAACCTTAAAGTTTATTCTTGGGCACCCGTTAGATTTTGAGTAATTCTGTTGCCTCAAAGGAACACAATGCACAAATGATGTCCTGCGCCCCAGCAGAATTAATCTGCAGTTCATTAGGCACATGTGTTTTCTTTTAGCCCTATCGGATTTGTTGATGTATCATTTTTAGAATACAGATGGGGGTATGCAAATAGCTGTGCAAAAGCCGTACAGCAATCTCAAGTTTTTCGTTGGTTTGTGCACAAACATGGATGCACCTAGCAAGCTTAACTTTGCACAGTAGTTTTAAGCACTCTAGTAATAAGCCACTTAAGCAAGCTAAATTTGAATAAAATTTGGTACCCTGTGTTATCTAATGGCATAGAAACGTAACAATTTGAATTCCCCAGACTAAAGACACTGTTGCTATACCTTGTGATTAGGGGCAAGCTTTTGCTTAGCGACCACCATCTCTGGAATGGACTGGTTTCTTTGTGCGGTTCTTATCCATTGAGAACAGTGTATTGTTGCAAGGCGTCTCTTATGTAACTAAGGAAAAGCTTGCCCCGAATCACAAGGTATAGCAGCAGCGGTTTTAGTATGGAGAATTCCAATTGTTATGTTCACGTGAATTTAAAGAATTCAGTGTACCAGATTTTATTCAAATTTAATTCACGAAAGGCTTATTATGTAAAGCCCTGCGAATGAAACCCGTCCTTTTAAAGGCAGTGACGAGAAAGGTTGCACATGCCACAGTTTGTGATTGACTGATAAGTTACCATGGTTGGCACCGGTAGTTGTGGCCCATTAAGCTTAACAGTGTTGTTAAATACCTCATTGTGCTATTTCAATGTCGCATGGTAGACCACGTAATGATCACATGTAATGATCACATGTGATGATACCGGACTATTGGAGTTACTTTATTCATTTGTAAGTAGCTTTAGACTTTATCGTGGTGTGCGTGCAAGTGTTGCTTAATGACTTTGGAGGATTTTGTAGGGTTGAGAAAGGTACACATGTAGCCTGTCACTGTTAATCTGCGTGGAGCCGTGTGCATATTGACTGTTGAACACAAGGTGCCGTTAGGTTCCTGCACAGTGATGTATGTGGTGTCCCAGCACCAGTAAAACAAATGTTGGTGCGAAGGGCACAGGTGTCATTTGATTCCGTTTGCATGATTCCCTTTATGTCTTGTCTTTGACCAACAGAAATCTATAAGATAGTCTCCCAAAAGAGCATACGGGATGGCGGCAATGGGGAGGACTCCCCCAGCTCCGACGTCAAGCCCATCACAATTCCCCCAACAACAGACTCGGAACAAAGAAAAATGAAATGCTGCCAGTCAATATAGGAAAGAAGCAAGTCACCGTAACCACTCCTCTCCCCTTGTCATCTCTCTTCACAAGCAACCCCCCCGGTCACATCGCTAGAACACCCAGGAGGTTCACATTTGCCCATCACGGGCCCAGTAGCTCCCCCCAAAAAAGTTTCTGGATGGTAGGTGTAGTTTTCTCGAACTCTCATTATGTGATTCTTCTTGACTTTCTTGAAAGTTTGAAATACTTCAAACAGTTTATGAATATCAGCAGGGCTATTGCCTGGATGTACATGTAAGTACCCTGATGTGAGGAATTGTTGGAGGGGGTGAGGTTCCAGAACAGCCCCTGCATGCTCCTGATGGAGGTGTACATGTACGTAATGTTATATTTTATGCAAAGTGCATGGGACTTCTAAAGTGTGTAAAACACACCACCATATGCCCACACTGAGTTTATTCAAGTAGCACATCTAATTCCGAAAGATGTCACTTAATGCGCTCATAGGTGTCCATTTGCTCACAAGTGAAGAAATTATTTTGGTTAACTAGCTTGCCCAGGGACTTAAATGACGTGATCCCTTTGCTGTAATTAAACCACACTTTGTAAGACCACATCCGGACTGCATGCCCACTTAACCTCGCTTCACAGTGAAACAGCAAACAGAAACGACCCTTGTTCTACTGGACCCAATGTTCTTTAGATGTTGCTTTTAAGATGGACACCGATATTTTAATCCTGGACATTATGATAGGGGTTAGCAGCCAGGCAGTAACCCTCCAAGAAACCTGCAGTAGTCCCCAGATAAGCAAATGAGCGCATTTCAACCTGACCCATATAGAGTCATCGCGGAGAGCGTTGTATCTTCAGTGCACTTTTGTGTGGGGAGTATTGGCATTGCCCAGTTGACAGGCAAACATTTTTTCCCTCAAAGCCCTCAGGTTAAACTCAATTGCTTGATCAATTCCACAGAGGATCACAAATATGACTGTTATTCCAAGGATTAAGCCAACATGACAGCATCTTGGGTAGTGAGTACCTTAGTACATGTGTTGGAGATGCCTTTCATTGCACAAGTAACAAACCCCGGAGGTTCCAATAATTTAACACCTAAATGAATATCGGCCCGTATCGGTTCTTGTTTTAGTACCGTGTCGTATCTACACCTTCTTTTTGGCTAAGTGTTTCACGTTGAATGTACATAAAAGGGTAACTTGTGTGTGGATCCAAGTCCTTTGGCTTTCATAGTACCCCGTAATAATCAACTTACTGCAAACAATCTGACACAGTTTCCACCTCCATGTATTACACGAAGCTGTAACATAAATTCTGCTTAGAAGCTGTTTTAGTGCTGTACATAAACAAATATTTATGATTGCAATGTCCTGGACAAGTGACCAAAGCTTTGCCATCCAGTTTTAGGGTTGAGAACCGAATTTGTAGTGCTGATGAGTGTTGAGCACACCATCTTTGATGCCCTCTGCTCTCAGAGGCTGGAAGCTGGAGCGCTGACTTCCAGCAACAACAAGCAGCGAGGTCAGTCGGAAACAAAGCACGCCTGCGAGTCCACGTACAGCCGCGCTGTTATGGTAGACTTGGCATTTGCGTCCGATTGACCTCGGACGCACATCATTTCAGGTGTGCGCTGTTGGAACACTAGACTGGGTTCATTGCTTTAATTGTGGAAATGTAGGCACGCACATCATAAGTACATCAACCAGCGAAACATCCTGAAAAGGTTAGCTCAATGTTCTGCCAAAGCAAGGTTATGTTTCTGTTGGCACAGTAAGTTTAGCAAGATGGTACGGTGGTTCAATGTTACAGTTCATCATGGAGCTGGGGCAGTTTTTTCAATTCCCGTGGCAGGTCCTGACTCTCAGTGCGTATTGCCGCCAGCTCCACGCCTGACATGTTAAGAGTGCATTGCGGGCATCCATAGCCCGGGACATCCCGGGATATTGAAAAGATGAACCTGGGGAAAGGCAAGGCAGACTGCACAGCATCCCCCGTCCAGAGTGCATACATGCTGACTGTTTCAATTTAACTGGCACCGATCCCAATTTTTAAGTGTTCAAACTACAAAAAATTGGAACTTTCTGATTCGTATGAAACAGAAGAAAAAAATAAAAGGTAAAAGGTCTCTGCCCAAGAGGGTACTACACCACTATCGCAGAAAAATGAGGGCGCTATTTGCTCTGTCAAAATGGCCGTTATTACACACGCAAATGTTTGTGCGTACTTTTACATGTAAACAGCTTCTCTTGTACAGCTGCTTGTTTTGCTATGGGCTCGGAAAGTGGGCGTTCCAATTTCTGACTTTTTCAGTGTTGGCTGGTAGAAGAGTGTGTATGCAGTGCGGCTGCATTCAGCCTGTGCAGTGAAGCTCACATGCAGGAAAGGTTAATGCACTTAGAGTGGAGATATATTTGGAGGTACGCTCAACCAGCATGTTCATTGAAATGGCGTTAATATTTTCAACATGGCTCCTGAAATTTTTTGAGTTTTTTTGGATGAAGTAGGGATCATTTAGGTAAAAGAGTTAGAATATTCCCAGCTGCCTGAGTATTTTTTGGTTCATGCAATCAAGCGAGCATATGCAGCTCAGTTTGTTCAAATCCCTCAAATTAGCCTGGCCTGGACTTCTGTTGATGTGACTTGTGAAGCAAAAATCTCCTGTTGTCTGCACGGTAAAATGTAGAAACCAGCTAATATTTTTCCCCGTTTTCCCTCATTCCTAATAACTTTATAATGTACATAAACATGATACATGTAGTATACAATTAGGGAGGGATGATATCCACTTCAACATTATTCTTAGTTTGTTTGATTTGATATTCTTTTTATTTTGAACAGTTGCTTTGCTTTAAGTGTAACTTTATTACTTGAATTAATCATCAGCTTTATGTAATGTAAAATGTAAACATTTTATAATCTTCATCTTATCGACGTGCCTGCTGTACATGGGGCTAGTGACTGGTTTGCCCTCAGTTAACATTAGTTCTTGTGTGTTCTGGTCTCTGAATCTGGTCTGAAAGTAAATGATGGGGAATCTTTTCCAGCATTTTCAAAATGGAGCCCCGCTTTTAGAAAACTGTGATCACAGTATGTGTCATGTATATTTCTTAGAGATTCTGAAGGCATTTTGCCATACGTACCAAATGTGGGCTTAAGATGGGAGAGCCTCAGGTACTAGCTGTCCGTGTTTGGGGGGAGGGATTTGGTGTCAGGGCTCTTAAAGAGAAAAGACAGATGGTCAGAAAACATGGATGGAGAAAGCAGTTAGAATTGTTTTGAAGTGTGTGTGGTGAAACAGGAATTGCTTCAGCCAGCACACGGTGTCACAGGTACATTTTCTTCAACATCTAGCAAAGCCTGTCCTGAATGTTCCAATCAACACAATAGTGTTGCCAAATTTCCAAAGTGCTCATGCGACCATTTTGCTTGCACCCAAAACTAAGTACATTGTAGTGAAATCTCTCTGAGGTGCGAGTAATGGTCCTCGATCCTTTCTTTTTTGGTTTCCTGTAGCCATATTGGTGTGGTACCACACATTGGCACAGTGCTGACCGCTAACCACAGGTAATGGTTACCAGTCTGCATGCTATCTTACCTGCTAACCTTGAACGTGTTGATTTTATATGATGAAGATGGATTAGGCTGAGTTAATGGCTTGGTATGGTTTGAATTGAATAGAAATCAGTAAGTGATTCTGTGCATTTTGCTGTAAATTCGAAAAATATCTACCCTTTCTTAATTTTTTCCTGAAAAATTCCAGACACATTTCTGACTCTGTATAGTATGCAGGGATGAGGATTTTGCTGACTTTACCTTGTAAAACAGAACGCAGTTTAGGAAAAAAAAAATTAATTCCACGATTTCAAGTTTCTTTTATATTATAGAAGAAAATCTTAGCACTGCTTGGTAGCTAAGCGGGAGATTTCTGTCTGCGTTTTGTCTTCAGTTGAAATCGAGCAAATAAATAACCCTGATGAACAGGGTTTGAATTATTCATGATTGACGGTTGAAAAGGGGGGTTCAGAATATGTATCTTTGAGCAGGATTTTTGTTTGTGATCTGTGTTAAGGTGTGGTGGTAACTATAGAAGGGATCATCTTGAAAGATGGAAAAGGATGAAGTTGGATTTTTAAAAACATGTCGCAGACATTTCCATTGTAAGGTGTAAACGTTCGTAGATATCAATTTCTATAATGTAATACAGATGAGAAACCGTATTGTTTAGTACAGTACCATGCACCGTCTGAGGATGTTTTGTTGGCGCTGGATTTTTTGTTTGAAGCGCTCAGCACTAAAAGAGAATATGAATAAAAATGGTAATTGTATGATGTAATCAAAGAAATGGTGAGGGGCGTGGTTTTTGTGTGACACTATGCCAAAGGGATACGGCTTTTATAGCTACACTTGTTTCAGTTTTCAGATTTCCTTTCTTACTAATGTTACACCTCCACTCCCGTGCTTTTAATGTTAATACCCAAATACCCCAAAGGCACTGGAAAAGGGGACGTTATGTGAGCACACTTCCCCAAATCAAGATTCAACATTCTGTTTGATAAAATATACAATATGAATATCATAAACTTACTAGGCTACATGAATTGTACAATCAATATCAAATGAATGAGAGGTAAAATGAATCAAAGCCACGACGCCTGGTCTACATGCATTTACAACATTAACCATTGGAAACGGCCACATGAATACATGCCAATTACCAACTATTCTACTGGCCATGAAACGAAAGTCATTTTAAATACACGGGAAGAAAATACAAAAGTAAACGCTGTTTAGTGAATCCAAAAGTGATTCGATGAATCTAATATTTAAAGAATGCCTAATGAATCCTGGAATCAGTCAGTGGGGGTTGTGTGAAATAAATGCCCATGAATCACTTTCTGAATAAAGGATTTTTTCGTGAACCCAATTAATCATCTTCAAAACGCAGAACCATTGTAACCGTTAGAGTTAAAGCGAGGGTTGGCACTAATTTGCACAATTTATTTGCGTGAAAATGTCCAGTTTGGCATTTCTTAAACTTCCCTCTTTGGGGTTTCCACTGGTAAATTTCAGTGATGGGCACTGTATGTGGGACAGCCCAGTTGAAATGGCAGACTGCACTGAATACCTTTCCCTAAACTAGAAAAGACTACGTACTATCTTTTTAACAAACAATTTATAGTGATGAAAAGATACATTCGCTGGCAGTATAGTCATTGCGCTATGGAAGTCACTCATGTATTAAACCATCCATTGCGTCATTTTCAATATGTTTATTAGTTTTTGCATTGTCTTTTCCACTTTCTAAGCTGATTTCCTAGATTCAGTCACGAAACAAATGAAAAACTTCGTGTCCAATCACTGATGAAAACGATGACTCAATGCCGAATATAATGCGAAGAACGCCGCAAACTCCTAAATACGGAGTCCCATTTATACCACTTATAAAACTTACGCACATAATAGTGACAATTTCATTATGAATTCGGCGGGAAAAGTAAGTCGATGTTGGCACTGCGACATGAGGAACGTGATTAATATATGGACTATCAGTGAACAAAACAATCTATAATCCTGTTGCCCAACTTAGGTGAAACAAAAGGGGAAGCCGGGGTATCTACTCTCCCCAGCTTGAGTAAGCCTGCTAGAAGAGCGAAGCGAAATGAAATTGAGTGTTGCTTCCAAGCCAAAGCGGTACCCAGTGACTGTCTGAGAAGCACGGCTGCTATATTAGATGAGGGCGCTATGTGGTGCGGATGAACACCAAAGCCTGTCGGGCAATGAATGCTCAGACCAAACAGCGCCGTCTATTATATTCTTCTGCCATGCTTGAAAACAGACAACTAAATTTGGCATCTGTAGTGTCCTTAAAGCCGAACCCCCGAAAACGGAAGTAAAATGCATTAATTTATGCAACTGTGACCACTGACGATCATCTAAGTACATCAGCTTCGTGCACTAGCCTAAGCCACTTTGATTTTGACATAATTCATCCAAACGGTATTGAGTCAAACAATGATCTGTTTTGTCTGGTATATTTTGTTCTGTGATATCGATTAAAGGGCAGTTGGGGGGGGTGTCCAACGGGAGCTTGGCCAACCAAAAATGAGCCATTTTTAAAAGTGATGAGAGAAAGGCGAATCTTTTGGGACAAAGCACTTGATCCAAAAACCCCTATTTACTCACCACTCAGAAGTGCCATAAAAGGTTACATACATTAAAAAAAAAGTTTAAAATTAAAGTTTTGCCCCCCCCCCGAAAAAAAGAAACCCAGTTCGGCCCCCGAAACTTTGGTTCTAGATTCATCCTTGATTACGGCCAAATCGACCGGTGACTGATCGCACCTGCTTTTTTTGCATACTCTGGGATAGCAACCTGCGCCTTCTCTAATTAGCGACCGTAATTATCTTTTCTCATTCAGGATCACTAGTCTAAATAACCCCTGACCGTGCCATCGACAAACTTGAACATTGCCGTCACTGCACTATCCGCTGCCATCCTATTCCTCGTTACCAACCATCGCCATCACGGCACCGTCGATGTCGTCATAATTAAGAACAGATCCCCGATGACACAAGTTTCCACAAAATCTAGTTTTTTTTTTAGATATTCGTTCTCCTTCACTGTAAACCCCCGTCTTTATTCCCTTATGTCTTTAACCACGTGTTTAAGAAAAGACGAAATTTTAACCATTTGCATAGCCAGCTAGGTAAGCGCAGCCCTCAAAATTTGCCTAAACAGCATCTTCCTCATTTTCGCTGAGTTCATTGCCCTGCTGTCTCGGTGATGACTGCGCTACCGGTGGCTTGGATTGGTAGGGTGGTGGGAGACTGACGTTCGAGGGCGGGTAGGCCATGGCGCTGTAACCGTACTGGCCAGGTGGGGGTGGCGGGGCCGAGACGACGATCACCCCGTGCTGGTGGGGCTGAGGGCAGTTGTCTCGGATGATGGTGTACTCTTGGCGTTTCCTCTTGCGGCAACAGAGGCAAATGGAGACGGTTATGAGGGTGGTGAAAAAGATGCAGCCGACAACTATCAAAGCAATACCCCACCCTCTGTTAAAAAGAAATCCAAGCAGTAAATTCATTGTTATAAAGAAGAGATGTGTGGATAAAAAACACAAAATAATATGGAAAACCATTTTAGTCTGTATAGATACAATGGCAAAAATGGGGTAGCACTCTATGAATAGTTAGAAGAAATTAAGACTTCATGAGTTTTCGTAGCAACAACTACTTCATTAGAAGCAATGGATAAAACTTAACTTGTCTTTTGCTTGACAGCCATACGATTTCTGTCACGTTTATCAAAATAGGCTTGTCCTTACAGAAAGGAATTTATGTTCCCTCTCACAGGCAGTGAGCCGTTACCAAGCCACATCAAATCTCATGTCAGATTTATATTTAAATCAGTTAAAAAGAACATCCTTTCTCCAAAAGCGGGGGGGGGGGGAAGGGAAGGAAGTCAAGCAAACTCCAATAATTTGCTTATCTCTCTGCAATGAGGTGATCAAGACATGCGCACATCAGGGGCATCCACTGTAATATCTTTCCGGAGAAATCCTTTATTCATTCCGGGATGTAACTGTTGGTAATATTTAAGCATATAGTGGACAGATGGAAAAGGGAGTTTGAAGTAAACGCTTAAGGAAGTCTGCAATCACTCTTTGATCGGTGATGGTTCTGGGTTAATAGCAATATTAAAAGATTAAAAGAGAATAAAATAATGTGGGACCCATAAAATAGGCAGGTTGTTCTTACTGAATGTATTCAGGGGTGCAGCAGCTGTATCTGCTACTGCGCATACAGCACACCGTGTCTTTGGTCAGGTCACCAGGTCGTGGGCAGGAATAGAAGGGGTAGGAGCTGGGACATGTGTTTCCCTCCACTCCCGGACCTGTAAGATATAGTCACCAGTAAGTAATGAAAACGCTCACAGTGAAACTTGAGGCATTTGTGTGTGCCTGGCTCAGAAACTGACTGGCCTAAAACCCAAGTATATAACGGTTGAATATGTTCACTTAAAAAAACTTGAGACAGAGAGAAATATTTAAAGAAAATAGTTTCAATTTTGCACCGTAGCCATCGTAATGAGCCCATCAGTGACTTGTGGACTTGTAAGAATGATAAGTGGCGTCGAATGTTCAACAAACCCTTCTAGTTGTGTTTTCGGGTTAATAATAAAAAAACTGAGAAATTAGGAGATCCAGTCCATGGGTTCAATTCTCCTAGGTACCGGTATACACTCAGTTAAGTTCTCTTTAACCTGCAGTCTGTGTCCCCCTTCACAATGATCCCAGTTACATTTTCTTTCTAAAAACATCACTTGGAAAATGACAACTTTGAGATTTATTGGCTTTAGAGTTACCATCAGAATAACGACAAATCATTCCTAGATAACTGGTAATTCAATTCGATCTCGGGATAACATTACTCGCTATGAAAACGATCCCTGCCAACTTACAATTTAGCAGAGCCATCGTTGCAGTAACAACAACGAGCCACAAGGATTCTGCTAAACTCAGTCGCGAGTCCATTTTGTTTATTTCCAGAAGAAAAATGGCCTCCGGCAAAGATCTACGCTTAATTAACTGCACAGATTCTTCTGTGATGGCAAAGTCGCGTGATAAGCAAGTTGAACTTTGGAAGTTTTAGATTCCGATCAACCAAACTGCGCAATTGTACATGTACGTCACTTCCTGGACGGTGTACCATCTTTGTTGACTAAATAGATTAAGTTGCTACAGTCTCGCGATTAAACTCGTAACCTTGGTCTCTTGACAAAGGTCATCAGCATTCACCTACATATCGAAATCGTTCAGCAAATAATTTCTTGAAATAGCGGGCTACAGCCATGTACAAAACGGGGAAAAATTGTATTATACATGCACTTATTTATCAGGCATTTCATTTTCTTCTCGCCAGTATCACTTTTTCAATAATGCTGATTATAACTCAACTCAAACTACCCATTCCACCCTGCAGTAACTTGTGAGAGAAAAAAATCATTAACAACTTGTTCAGTCAAAAATTATTGAATTAATTAAGCAACCCCAGACCAACTTTTCACCATTTGAACCTGAATGTGACGACTGTTTCATGTAGTATATGCTACTTTCCTAAAACAGTTACTGCCTAAACGCATGTGTCTATACCCGTGTGGGTGCATTGCTTCTATGCTGCAGATAGACCCAGACAATCGTGCACTTGACTGTATTATGGATTGATGAAAAGGGCGAAAGCATGGCAGGTACAGATTCAGAGCTCCCCGCTTCACCAAGCAAGCCTTCGGTTCTTGTTCTCGGGGGTGAGTTCCCGTCTTCAAGCATGTCAAGTGTTACTGAATATGGCTAATTGCTCTCCGATGTCGAAAGCAGATTTCAGTGTAAATGTTAAGTTTTAAACATGACAAAAATTTGTGGCGTAGGCCCACATTACAAAAAGTCGTTGCCCTTCTGTTGTAATTTGTAGGCTACATTATGCGTGCGTAATGTACACTACGTGTACTGTTGTCTACAATAACGACTCAGGGCTGTACGCATTTTGTTATGATTCATCACTCCTTCCAATCGTTTTATATTTTTTGCACGGTGAAAATGAAATTTTCTGCCCTGTGCTGTGGCCGTGGATAACGGTCTTTTGCCACCTCTGTGAGTGGATGTAATAATATGGCTCCTCACTGCATTGAGTGGGCAAGCATGTACCGGTACATTGTATGCACGAGTCCGTGGTGCAGCTTAGCGGCACACCCGTGCAAAGCCTGGTTATTGACCCTGCAGGAGTTTGTTTTGATCATGATTGATTCGGCTTTTGTGGATAGTCTGCCCAGTGCTAGTACATGTAGTAGTATGATGCCAGCTGAGTCATGCCGTGCCCGTGGGAGTGGCATAGAAGGGGAGGGAGGTGATGAATATTTTGTTTTTTTTTGGGGGGGAGGGGAAGATTGTAGGTAGGTATTTAAAATTCATTCAGTGTCAGAGTTTCCATCAGAACATAGAATTCTCCTCTAGGTCTATGATCAAAATTGCATCAGTTTAATAATATGAGCAAGGTTGGTTATAAATTTGTACTTTATGAAAAAAAAACTAGTGTATGTGACTATGTCACAGTGTGTATGTACATGGCCATGTGCTAGAACATGCTCAGTATTTGTAGGGTGTGATTGGTTGTTCAGCATGCTTTGCTGTAGGTCAATCCTGTTATGAAGAGGACTCCATATCCTTTTTCTTCAGTTCCAATAAGTACATGTATCAATAAATTTTTAAAAATACAAAGCTTCTCCTCATTATGGTTTCATGTACCTGTAAGCAGAAGGATTTGTCTTTAATGGAAATACAGTGGCTGATAAGCCTCAGTTGTAAATGAATTACCCACTATCATTTGAACTATCAGTGGCTGGGGGAGGGCACATGGGGGATTTGTTCCACTCCCCCCCAGTTTTCTCTTGCTCCTGGCCCTCTAATTCCCCCTCCCATGTTTTCCGTGGGATTAATTCTGTCTATTTCCTTCACACTTCAGAACCAATAAAAACATTGAAAGTGAAAAGTTGAAATTTTGATTTTGAGCATGCAGTCACCCCTTATGTCTCAGCTTTTGGAAATTGAATACTATTACTTTATATAGATGAACAGAGAAATTGACTGGTGTCGGATTTGAATCTGCTTCCTTCGGAATACCTTATTGGTGCTCTACCAACTGAGCTATCCAGCCCTTTGGTAGGTTGGTGGTTCTTCCCATTTGCTAGTGCACCAGTACCATAGGGACAGATGGTTCAGTTGGTAGATCATCGGTATGGTGTTCCAGAGGTCACAGGTTCAAATCCTGCTCCTGTCAATTTCTTCGTTCATCTTTATAATTAATCTGTAAGCACCTAGTCCGTTTCTCTATATGGGTTTTGAGATAAATATCATTTGATTGCCCAGCAACGTAAAGCGATATCTCTTTGCCCCAACTTGCCCCCTTCAAGTTGTAGAGTCTAGTTCCACCACTGGATTATGTCGTCCTTCCTGGTTACTCAGTGTCTATTTGGACAATTATGGACTCTGGTCATGGTACCAAAGCTTTAACCCAAAAATTCCAGCAAGCTATGAGATTTCAAGCAGTGACTCACTATGAAATCACTGTGCCTGAGTCAGGGTTTTTATGGATGCTTACTCCCTTTCCTGCTTATAATTAATTCTTCCCATGAACTTGGTGACCTTGTGATAGCAATATTGTGAATTAATCTGCAAAATGGGGTCGAAGGATCATTAACTTCGTGTAAAAATAGTCTTTGGGTTGCGGCAGCTGGTACGGCAAGGTTTTTATTTAAATGCCATTGCTTTAATAATTGGAGCTGTTTTGGTTTACATCTATGCCATGAGTAGATTGTACGGGGTTAAGATTTTGGCCACTTGAATGAGGATGTAACACAGTTTAAAGCATGACTGAATCTTTCCATGTGATCTGCGTTATTCTCCCATAAATGATGGAAACAGGAAAGTAATAAAAATAGAGAGATATCATTAACTCAACAAGAATATAATATCAAATTAGTACTCTGAAATATGTGATTGCCGAGCTTTCGGTAACTGATTTGATATTATAATGCTCTGATTTGATTATATTCTTGTTGATATTCTGATCACGGTGCTATGCAACCCTTCCATATTAACATGTGTTTGCCAAAAATACATGTATATAACCAGCTATCCACTCCAGTCTGGCACACTCTCCTGACGATGGCCAGAGCACACTGGCCGAAACGTTGATTTTATACTCACCGGTTCCTTTAAGAACCACACCTCATCCAAAAAAGATTGACTCCATGGTGTACTTGCAAACCCATTTCTCATGTTTCATCCACCATGCAAAGCTTCAAATCTTACTTAAAAATACACGTGTTCTGTGTGAGTGTATTGTGCGTGACCATGTAAGACTGAAAAGGTTTTCAACCAACTGTTTAGAAGTGATCTGTAGGTCATCCCTACTAATCATTTCCAAATATTAAGTCAAACTGAATGTTTTACAGATTTACTCGTGTGCAGTCACACTTTTCTGTAAATTCACAAAATAAATTACATACGTAGCTCAGGACCTGTCTTAAATTAAGGTGCTGAAACATTGGGTCTCTCTTTTTGTTCAATCTGTATCTATAGGCTGCGGTTTTATAGGAAGAAACTTCGTCCATCATTTAGTAACAAACAATCTTGCATCCAAGGTAAGCCTTGTAGCTGGTTACCATTGTACCGGTAGACTTCTTGCATATTCATCTGCTCCATGTACAGTACGTCATGTGCGGATGTTGGGACACAGTTAAAACTTTGACAGACAAATGGAAACTGAGTCCAATAAAAGTGGTTGGATTTGATAGCAAGACGTCTTGTGCTTTTATGGATGGGTGCCGTGCTGAAGTACCCTCTAACTGTTGGCAAAGACTGAGACTTGACTGACATTTAAACACCACTGCTTGAGCAACCAGAGTGCTGTTGAAGACGTCCACTGGATCAGTAGTATTCTCCAAGTTCTAAATTTTAAACTGATGTGCTGTAAAAGAGTGGTGTTGGTGGGTGAAAAAGAGCCCTCGCTTGTTCATGCATAACAGATGTCCAAAGGGAAAAAGGGGCCTGAAAAAAACATTTTGGAATTTTGTTTGCTACTTATCAGATATAGTTTCAGTAAAATTGGCCTTTGCAAAATGTTATCCTGTGCTAACCATTTTGCGTGTTTATTTGCTATTGGCTAGTTTGAATTCACTTATCGTTTGTTCACCCCATACAGATCCGAGTTGCAGATAAGACCCCACCGCAAACAGCATGGCTGAATAGTTCCCACAAGGTGAGCAATGTGAAATAAGCAAGTGTGTCCTTCAAAACCAAAGGCGGGACTGCTCAAGACTCTTTAGTGCCTGAAAAATTGCAATGGCAGGTATTAATTTTTTGGTCTTAATTTTCCAAGGTGGATTTTACAAGAATTCAGCACATTCGGAGGTAGGAAGCTAGTGGTTGGAAGTAAGGCAGAAGCACCACCTTCCGCAAACTACTTTTAGAGTCTTCTTGAAATCACACATATTCCCAGGACCAGTATTTTTGTAGATAAACCCTAACAGTCCTCAGTCCTGCAACAGGGGAAGGTTTGAGAACTCTTGTGGCTAATGTGTCAAGAGAAACATAAACGAGACACTGGAAGTATCATATTTTTGGCGTTTTGTTTATAGCCTGTCAGTGAAAATTCTCAAACATAAACTAGCCTGATATATAGCACATAATATTATTTTTTAGATCACACCACAACCCCATAGTTCGTTACCTTGACACGGTCCTGTTTCACACACTGTTAGCCTAGATTCCTGGCATGTTCACAAAATTGTTGTTGGAATTAGTGTGACCTATGAAAGTTTTGTCGGGGAAGTTTAATTTTGAACGTGAGCGATTTTACATTCATTCCCTTGAGTAAGAATCCTCATGTTATTGGTACCAAGAGCCCAACTGGTAGTTGCATTTAGGCATAATGTTAACAGCTTTCAAAATGAATAAAAAAACTGGACTTCCGTACAGTTGGATTTGAGCATTGGAGACTGTATCAGTGCTCTTCCTGTGTGGTTGCCAGAGGTTTCAGGGTCACACCTTTTTTGTAAACCTGTTTCCTACAGCAACCTGGAAAAGAGCAAAGTCAAGTCATCAGCTTTGTAACAAACTGCGTTGTGCAAAATATTGAAACAAAAACAAACTCTCCCCCCCCCCCAAAAAAAAAGGCCTGTGGGAGCGCAGACTAGAACGATCAGTTTAAGTCTTTGTTTGTTACTGCACACAGGAATCCTTTGCAAAAGTTGACTTTGTCTCGGCTAACCTCATCAACTCAGGTTGGTCCCTCCACTGCCCTAAGCCTTGCTCCTTTCTCACTTACGTTACTGCCAGCTTCACCTGAACTGACCAGTCTGCATGCATGCCTGCATTATAAGCACATTTGAGCCCTTTTAATTGGTTGCTATGTATATATGCTTTGGGTCTTCTTGGGATTGGTTTTCTTCCCCTTATGCAGTTTATTAAAAACATTTTGTTGAAATCTTCATTTATGTCCGATTTGGTAGCCATGGTGTCCTGACTGTCCCATGTGTGCAGCCATGCTTGTTTACCTGGGGAAAAAAATCTGCCCTGCGAGAGTCTTTCTCAAAACTTAGCATTGTCTATGGTGGTGGCTTCATCGTTACCATCAATTGGCATAAAATGTATAGTGATTGGACTAAATGGGATTTGGAATCCCATTGTAAGATCACCATCTTCAAACTGTTGGATGGTTAGGAAAAGTTGCCCCATGCTGAGCCAGAAATAACCAGGGGATCTGCTATGTGTATGAGCCAGAAGCTGCAATGCAGTGCCGAAGTTTTGAAAAATGGCCAAGGGGTTATGCTTACTCTCGCTATTAAGGACAAAACTGGCATCAGTGCAAAGCAATTAAAAGTGTTGTGATGCTTCGTTTCTTTGCATGTATCATCTTGCTGGTTATGGTCCTGGGCCAAATTATTGGAGCTACGTTGAAGCTCAGAAAACATTTCCTTGTTAAAAAAAGTTGACCAGCCAAAATTCCATGACTGTTACGCTGCTTGAAAATCCATTCAGTGGTTCTCAGCCAGTATGTTTGCTGGGCAGAGTTTGTCAGCTCTAGAAAATTTGGCTCAGGTAATGAGACAAAATGGCTGGATGCTTGCAGGTGGCTAATTGTAGTAAAGCATGCAGAGAGAAAATTTTCTAATGGTAGATCGAACCATTAACGAGGTGCCAAGTGGGTGGGGTTATTTGGAAAAGTGGGTGTGGTTATTTGGAAAGAAACATTACAACCCCTCCCCCCCAAGTGGCATGTATACCACATTGTGTAGAGAGGCATTTACTAATTGGATTCAAATGTCAGTCTTTGAACAAAAGATATGCTCTTCATTGGCTGAGAATACTTGCAATTTGTTCATTAGAAGGGAGATTGTTACTTAAGTTGTTCACATAGTGTATTCTTTAGACTACTCTTAAAAAAATTGCTCAGCAAGAGGATGCAGATCCGTATATGCTGGGAACACTAGGAGGGGTAAAGATGCGATTTGATACTAAATTTTTTACGTTTTCCTGCCATATTTTGGGCATATTTGGAACATTTCAAAATTCCTCTTTTTCTGAAATGGATGGAACCACTAGCCCTAAATTATTGCTATCGCTATAATGATACTGAAATGATTGCTTTTGGAGCTAGAGTTCTGTTTAGCAAGTGTCAAGGTGTACAGATTGTTTAGGTCATATCACACTTGATTCAACACCATGTGCGCAATCCTAATCTCTGACCCACCACTGCAAAGATTTCCAACTCCAAAAACGTATAATTTCCGTATTTAATCAAACGGTTTGTTTTGTGGGAATTTTGAAGCTTGATTCTTTGGTACTTGGCACAAACATTCACGTCCCGCAATTCCTTTAGATTTTGGCATTTTAATTAAAACAGCAAAATTAGGAAAAGTCGCAAAAAACTTCTACGCTTGTGAATTGCATGCCTGTTGTGAAATATCTGCACAAATAGAATTGGACAGCTCTCTATCACAGGAGAGATGCAATTTGGTTGTAAAATCGGAACCAGCTGATGCAGTGAATGATGAAAGTCATTCATAAATTCTGGTGCGGAATTGCAACAGTGTA
>NW_019091478.1:54340-70073 GCF_001949145.1 Acanthaster planci | reverse complement strand
TGGATATTGCTTCAGCAAGCCGCAAATGCTGCATTGTTTGAAAGCTGATATGAACAGGAAATGGCCTTAATATTGCTGGTATTGATGGTGCCTCAATACTTCCCTCGCAAGCAAAACTTGTGGAACTAACACGGTTCTACTTCCTGGTTGCACATGCAGTGTCGGTGTCCAAGATTTTTGATGATGGCGAAGAGTCATTTGACATCGTGGTGAACCTGGCCGCACAGACCAAGTACGGTTGCACAGATGAGGTAAAAACAAGCAAGCAAATGACGAACAAACAGTAATGCTACATTGGATATGCTAGGGGGGAGACAAATTGGCGAGTTGGATTTTTCAGAAACAATTGTCCCTTCCCCAGGAAGGTACCTGGTACTTTTTCTAAATAGGTTTGCTCTTCTGTGGGTTACACCATTGATCCATACTGTGCTAGACTGCAGAGCCATTTGCTTTCATGTGAATGCAGTGTTAATCATTGTCTCAATGTTGTAATGTCAATAATGGCTTCACTAGGGTTGCTATTTACTGTCATTTCTAGTTTGACTTTTTCTGATGTGGATTTGCCAAGGGCTCCACATTCAGTGTCACAGTGTAATGTGGAGGAAATTCAGTGTCATGGCTTTGATGTCACTTGGCCGGTTGTCATAGCAACTTGCTCAAACTTTTCTGGACACAGGTCTGTCTCGACTCTTAGTGTACATATGTGGACAGTGTGGTATAATAAAATCTTTGTGTTGTTAAGTACCTAATTTTTTGAAAGTGAACGAGCTGTTATAACTCATTGGGAATTTAAATTACGTGCAATTAAAACTTTCACTGTCCATTTTGATGGCCTGCTTAAATCACTTTTATATTTTGTCCCAGTTTGTGAGTTCTGAATGGACCTATTTTTTTCCAATAATTTGTTCTTTGTTGAACATGCTTGAACATTGGCGATTGATCTATTTCTTGGTGCCCGAAACTTGAGCTCACTGCTAAGGAAATACGACCTTGGCAAGAAATCAGGTTCCACTGCGACCATGGATGAAGAGGAGAGTAAATTCCAAACTGTTCTTCCTTGGAATTGCTTGTTGCCTGCTGTGTAGAGGTCCATGGCGTTTTGTACACCCGAGGGGGCAGATGGCACTCAAGGCTAAGGCAAAACCTATGGATCAGGTCACAGCAGGCAACAATTATGTTGTTACGCCATGGTCACAGATTA
The DNA here is from genome assembly GCF_001949145.1 of Acanthaster planci. The sequence continues at coordinate 68,872 of NW_019091478.1, read as the reverse complement.
CACTGAAGCAGTGTTCTATGTGTAATGCAGGCATTACTTATTGCAAGATAAGTTAAAACACTTAAGATATTAAATTACAAGGAAAATGAAAATTGTGTCTAGTGTTCCCTGTTGAGCTGTGTTTTGTTTTTGTTTTTTGGAAAGAGGGAGAAATCTAGGATTGATAAACTGTTTTACAGAGAAACCTGGTGTTCATAAAGCACTGGGGTTTCTTGTGGACCGGTTGAATTTCGAGACGTTATTTACACAAACTTCCGGTGAAAAATATTGGCAAGATTGGAGAGCAGACAAGAAGCGACAATGACACCAGCGTTGTATATTCACAATGACAGTCTCAGCAGGAACAATGATCGGAGCATGTTATTCGTTTTGCAAAAGCATAGTTGCATGCACGAACGGATGTCTAACCCGCAGGTATTGGTCATGGTCAGAGTACAGAGAAGCACAGGTGTATGCAAACGCACACAGTGCGTCACTGGCCCAAACACGTCGCCTACAATAATTAATGCATAGTGCCAGCGCGGGTATCCGTTCTCGTACCCAAGTTTACACTGTTACAACCCAGTGGACTCGACACATCAACTGTGGAAAAGATCATCACTATCCATCATTTTTGTAGCACAGCACCGTAAGTCATACATGCGTGCTTGTTTCACATCGTGTAATCAATTTGCGACCTAATAGAAATTTACTAGGACTGCACTATAACAGTACATTTTGCTTTGGCTCTGGAGAGAGAGAGCGGTTTGTTGCAAAACAGATGGTGGAAGGTTGTGAATAATGGGCTGTTTTCTGTTGTTTTTTCTTTTGGACACAACATAAAGGTTTACAATGAAGGTGTGCTCTCGTTGAGTCTCAACTGTGCTAAGGAGGCTGCTAAAAGACAAGCCAAGAAGTTTATTGAGCTGTCTACTGGCCAGGTCTATGCAGGAGATAAGGTCAGCCATATGGTCCAGGCTGTTGCTGCATTTTGTTAGGAAAGTGGAGACCAACTTGTGGGGCAAAATATGTTCCAACATGTAATGATGTGAGTGTGGTAGTCCCTACAACCCCAAAAAAGTATGAGTGCTCATATTAGAAACCCAGATGTGTTTCTCCAACGGAAATATATTATTTAACTTTGCCTGGTACCCACCATCCTAACTAAAGGTGCTGGTTCTGGTTAAGTCTATCACAAAATATTATTAAGGAGGTATGAAGCATTGTGGGTAGGTGATTGCCATGATCAGTGATTATAAATACATGTACATAACCTACACTCACCATCTGTGCTCGTGGATGTGTGTGCCTTGGTTCACCAGTCCAACCAAATCCATTCAGTCAGAGTGCCGAGAGTGGGTTTATGAGCGAAGATTGGAACATACTGTATGTATGGGTGTTTTTATGATGCTGGGTGACACCTGGTGACATTTTGTAGATTTGATGTAGTGGGTCGCTCACAGGAACCGAATTGTGAATTCGCAATCATGGTTTAAATTCATCTAGTTGTTTGGGAATTTTTCAGAGAATTTCGAAGTTAATTTAACAGCTTGATATTTTTGAGGCAAGATTGTTACAGATATAAAATAGACCCTGGCCATTGTTGATCCGATTGCTGTAAAAGAGTTCGGCTTCTTCCCAAATGAACAGCCAGGGAACGCAGCAAACCATTACAGATGTGTGATTGGAGAGTTTGGTGTAAAGATTTAGACATACATGCTTATGTATCCCGTAGACACCATGACTGAATCCAGATGTCACATTTATGGAGTTAGTTGGATTGACACACGAGGCCATCAACTGCAGTTTTTGGATTTTTATTCAGGAGACTCCCCTTTCATTTAATATTAGCTATATTCTGCTGAATTTTTTTCACCAGAAAGCAAGTTCAGAAGATGCCAAGGTATCTCCGTGGACGGGCATAGCTAAATACAAGTTTCTGGTTGAGGAAGAGTTGCCTCGTATCGAAGGGTGAGATTGACTTCCAGTTAAGATGAATTTCGAGATTAAAAATGAATCCGAGGAAAAATACTGAAAGCTGGAGGTTACCATTTGCTGCTGTATAGGAAGTGTCACCAAGTCGGTGACATGTCAAATCTTAAGATTATCCATGCATGACAGGTGGCCGAGGAATTCTTTTATCGCAGCAGTGTCGCATACTTGAGACCCCTTAAGACCATCAGAAGATCCCGCAAGACAGTCCCAAGATCCCATGCTATTCAAATGAGCTGCAATGACAGCATTCCTTTATCTCCATGTCACTTGTGGCAAGTCTTTGGGCTGGTGTTTGGAATTGTATTGAGTGTTCATATCTCCAGTGTCATGTTATTGACTAAACACTCTGCCATCGGTCATTGAAATGTATTACCAGAGGATTTGCGACTTGCTTTCTAATTAACGTGTTCTGACTACCCCTTCAATTGTCCATTGGAAATCCAAAGTTAACTTTAGTTGATATCAACTCTGCCTTTTCTTCTGTTTTTAAGGATGAACCTATCATTTGTTGTGTGTTGGGGGTGTTACCGGTTTCATTTTCTTTTCTGTGTTTTGGATGCTTTCATAATCCATGTCCGTTTTCTGAGTTGTGATTTTGTCCAAGATACATGTCTATTTTTGGTCGTGGTCAATGTCTGATTGTCATTTTTATGCCCTCCAGACTTAAGTACGTCGTGCTCAGACCAGCCACTGTTTATGGAATCGGCGATCGCTCTGGACTCAGTGAGTACTGTTTCATTTTAAGGCAGTTTGTAAATTGGCCAGCTTTGTGCACCTAGTACGTGTACATAAACTTCAACATCATTTGATACCTTGGCATGGTTTGATGTTTGACACATTGTAACTTTTGAGTTCTCTAGTCTAACTGACCAATTCACTCCTTCAACTTACTTTACTTGTATACCCAAAGAGATGGCCACCACCAGTGCTATTTCTCCCACTTGTCTTCTCTTTGATCCTCATAGATCACGTGTATGATTCATCTATCTGAATTGATGTCTTAGACTGATGTTGATTTTATTCCCCGTTCTCCCTCCAGTGCCCAGGTTGATTGTTGCAGCTGTCTACCGACACCTTCAAGAGAAAATGAAGGTAAACAACACTCTTTAGGCCTTGTTAGATCCCTGAGGCTCAGTGGGGCTGACACCGTCTTGCAACTACAGTGATAAATGAAAATTTGCTCACCTTGCCATTTGTAATTGAACATATGAAATTTGCAGACAGTGTGATTTTTTTTAAACCTTAAACTTCTGCCCTAAAATGAACCAGAGGTTTGGGGGATGTACTGCTTTTCCGCGTCTCTTGATGTGGAATTAGCATTGACAGATTTGATTGAAACTTGGCATACAGTAATGTACATTTATGTTTTAAATGCCTGCCGTGTGTCAGTCCAATGAGGCACAGCATTCTGTGAACAGTGTTTCTCACCTGTGTCTGTGAATCGGCGCTTTTTCTTAACCTGGCCGCAATTTTACACAAAGATTTTAGAAATGTGGTGTTAACATTCAAAGAGCTGGGTTAATTTGGACCATCTCACAGCCAAAGGGGGAATTTCAACCCCTCCTCCCTCCAACTCAGCTAGCACATACATGTACCCGGCCAATCATTTTGAAACTTGGAATGCAAGTAAGGATGCTCACTCATTAGAACATATGTGAGGTGTCAATTCAATATGAGATACGGTTTTGATTTTTTTGATCATTTGAAGTTCATGACCTCAAACGTGTCGTCCTGTGTGCATTGAGCAAGCAGTGGAAAAAGGATGGACTTTTTGCTGACCTGTCTTGGAAAAATGCACCTTGCATGAGAATGACATGCTTGATTTTCACAAAACTGGTCTCAAAATGACTGGAAGATGTTACTTAAAAATATTACTTTGTCATTGGAAAAAATTCACTGCAACAATATTGGAGAAAATGTTGAGAGGGTGGATCTGCCCAGCTCTTTTAGGGTTGAGATGTGGCAAAGCACCAGTAAGCAGATGTTTAAGGTTTCGGGCATGAAAATTATTTCTTTTTACCTCAAGTTGTGTAATTAGCCCACTTATTTCACGGTTTTGTATGATACTAGTTGCTGTGGACACCAGAACTGAAGATGAACACGGTTCACGTGAACGACGTGTGTTCAGCGATTTGGCATCTCGTACAGCACGGGGAGCAAGGCCACGTCTACAACATTGTTGACAAATCGGACACGAGTGAGTTGCTGAGGTCACTGAACAAAAATAACGGGGAAGCGTCATAATTCCACACGCCATGACACATTAAGCCAAATGAGCATTCTACAGAAGTTACTCAAACCCTGTGTTACCAGACATTACATGTGTGCGTCTCCCTCTCACTCTATGCACTGTTATACCCATAAGAAATAGCCTGGCTCCTGACCCTACTGCCTGCATTACTTGACCCATACGAATTCTGTTCTGCCAGACGTCATATGTAGTTTTAAAAACTGTCCGCAGGAGAGTGTATTTTGGTACTTAAAGCTATTGCAGTGCACATGGGGAAGAAAATTTGTTTAGGTCAACAGAATGCAGCGTTAATGTTACCATATTTGGTGTGACTTATAAACATTGCGTTGATCAATAGAAAGTTTTGAGTTTTCCAAACATATTTTTCAACCAATCAGCTGCATAGAATTCACCTCATCATGTATCTCAAGACGACATTTCTATTTATTTCAGCGCAAGGGTCTATCACCGAGCTGGTGTGCAGAATATTTGACATCAAGCACGACTACTTTGGCACTGTCATCTCCAATTTTGCACGGGTATGTTATTGTGTGGTCTCAGTCCTCAATTTTGTTGATTGGATCAGTGTTTGGATAAGTCTTTCTGCCATCTGTGTCCATCTGCATTTTATGCAGTATTGGGATCCTACAGTGAATTTCACGTTCGTTTTTGGTGGTGCTTTATACATGCACAGCTCGTCACTATTGATTTTACTCGCCTAGTTCAAATGGGAGATCACTGTTCCTTCCTTTATTGCTTTGCAACTTTGAGTTGAATATTTTGAATGATGTACCTACAGCTGAACATGGCTGAGATTGTGGACGATTCCAACGACAAGCATTTCACGCCGTGGACCGAGGCCTGTAATCAAGATGGCCTGCAGTACACACCGCTAAGTCCGTATCTTCACCAGGTGAGCTGTGCTCATTATTCTGCCATCCCCGAAGCCTCATGTACAATGTATGTGTAACTTCACAACTAATAAGTGAATGAATTTTCATGCCTTAAACATCTGTACCAACAAATGTTTGAAAATAACATGATTTTAGTTTTTTGCCAGCAAAAATGCAGTGATACTACATGTATGTGCATTTTGAAGTTTTTCTCAGAAAGGTGACGATGTTGATCATATTAAAGCTGTAAAAGTTTTGATCCTGGATAACGTGTTAGAATGCCCCGCTCTCAAACGTTCAGACATCGTACGTCACTCCCATCAGTATGCAGTTAGAAGCAGTGTATTTCTTTTATGTTAATGTGGATTGAATTTAAGACATTTGATCAACAAGGGTATGCCCTCCCCCATCTGCTGAGGTGTTTGTCCTATGAGACCTGCAGGACAAGCCAAAATATACCATTAATTTGAATTGTCTTACTAGTATTACATGGCTCCTTGCCTGAATTCCCTTGCAACTTTCAAAAGCATGTCCACGTGCAGATAGCGGTGCACAGATTATTTACAAATGACCACTTTATAATAATTTGTTCACTTGTTGTGAAAGCATTAAGAAGGTTTTGAGGAATAGACTTAGAAAAGAACTTCTTCCTTCCAACCTAGTGGTATATGGCTGGGGGGGTTAATGGGTGAGGATGCTTTTGCAGACGATTGAACTGCCATTTAATAGGAAGTTCCATCTTGCCAGAGGCGTGAAACCTGGACATGCCACTGCTACAACCCCCCCTCCCATTAAGGCTGTGCCGAATAACAGAATATTCGATCGATTATCGCATATACGAATGTTATTTTTCGAATTTGAATATTCAAATGCAAAATTCATGAAAAGGAAGGGAGAATTTTCTTTTATTTTAAATGAGAAAAATTGCACTATGGAGGCTTGTTCCAAGTAGATTCAAATGAAAAGTGACCAAAACCTGTCAACGATTTTAAAAGTACCTTATTTGTTAAAAAGTTTAAAAGGAGTATATATTTTTAACAGGAAAGAAGTATTTTTCCTCTCACAAATTTTGTTGAATTGTGGCCAGAGATACTTGTAGACGTGAGGAGCTATTATAGTGATGATAATGTACAATTGTGTGCAACTGATTTTTGTATATGGTTTGTTCCTCAACAATCTGCCGGTCTGTACGACCAAATATTTGGATATTCGACTGAATTGAAGGTCGAATATTCAAAATGTGAATTATTTGACTTGACTCAGCCCTACCTCCCACTCAATCCCCTGTGTCAGGAGGGGAGTCAGGTTGATACGTAAGCGCTGCCCTTGCCTTCCACCTCTGCAGCCCAGGCTCAAATCCCGCCAAGGTTACCTGATTCTGTTGGTTTTCCCCGAGAACTTAATCCGGGGTTTTCCTCCCACATCTAAATCTGAACACTTCTTCACTGTGAAGGCCTGAAATGGTCAGCTTTGATTGGATGGGCTGCCTTCATTAAAAAGATGGTAAAAAAGAAACTTGTCAATCTCAAATCTTTGTCCAATTTTCTGTTGTGATCAGGAACTGTTGTACAACAAGCATTTACACATGGACGGGCAGAAGCTGGAGTCGACTGGCTTCCAGCTGACCAAGCCGACACTGACCGAGGATTCTCTGAGGGAGGTAAGAGAGAAGGGGGTGGGGTGCTTGACCTAACAACCTGGGTTTGGGAAATTAGTTGGCAGGTGTGTGCTAGTGATGTCTGTGCCTGTGGGGTTTGGTCATGAATGGATTTCTTGGCTACAGCGGTCTATGCATCTGTGGCAATTGACTTAATGGGCTAGTCGGTAGCTCCCAAAAGCATTCATGTTTTCGGCCAGCCATGGCTAAGTAAGGCAGAAGTGGCTGATACCAAAAACTGAGCTTACTTTGGGGGTGGGGGAAGGTGGCATGGACATGCATTCCAGTGATCACTATCCGTGAGTAGTAGCCTTGCTGTGGTCAAAATAAAGGGCACACTATATCTTGTTTTGGTTAATTGTTTCTACTATTCCGAATTTGAAAGTTTCTCCATTCATGTTCCACTGAATAGAGTACTGATACCTTCCTAATATGGCACTGTTCCCAATGGTCATTGCTGGCAGGTTCCAAAGATATGCTTGCGCTGCTTGTAGCTACTTACTGGGCATTGTGAAGTTTGAGTCCCTGAGGCAAATTTTTGTACTTAAAGATCAATCACATTGGTAATTCACAGTTTCAATTTTTGTGAAATTTACATGTAGCATATTTCAAACAGGTAGGTAAAAATTAACGATTGCTACTGACGTCAAAAGCACGAGTTGAAGTCTTCTTGAAAACTGAAACTGAAAACAAAAGTCATTTGCAGCATCCAAGAAAAGCTTGTTTTGATGACGTCACACCATGGCTCTGCAATGATACGATTATTTCATTATTTCGGGGCAAACGAGCCCGCGTGCATGACCGCTGTGCTTGCTCGTACTTAACTGTGAATTAAAAGAGGTCGGACACTGAGAGTGACTTGGAATTGCTTTCCCATCAATAATGTTGATCAACACTGGATCGTATGATTTAGTTGAACCGTCCCAATTTGAACCGGAGTGGGGTCCTGATGAATTTCAGGCAAATGGCCGTTGTCATTTGCCGAGAATGACATCTAACTTACTTGACCTGTTTTTTTCCCTCTGTTCTTGTGTTATAAAACCCCTATTATGGCCGCAAGGTCAAAAAATTCTCGGAGAACAAGAGCTGTTTTGTGACATCCTCAAATCCCTAGATTTGTCTGCCACCTTCATCAATGCATGTTTTATACTCTGAGCATTCTCACGGTGGAACTGAACTCCCCAAATGATGATTTTGTTTTTAATGTGAAGAGAAGCTGCCAGGTTAGTCATGATATGGGTTACAATGACCAATTCCTTGTAAAGTATTTTGTATCGAAGCAATGTGATTGATCTTCAAGGTACTTTTAAGTCAACCCCCCCATGAGCCTTGCACCTCTCTGCTCCATACCTTAGCACCTACCTCTTGTGCCCCATTTGAAATCTTGAAATGAACAAAGCCTATCTGCCCTGAGCAGTAGCACCCCCTCACTGGTTGAAAAAGCCATGCCGGTGGAGAGTGCTCCTTTTGCTTGTAACGACGTGACCGTAAAGTGTGCATTTCATAGACGTTTGTGAACCCGCCAAGTGCAGTTCCAACAAAAGGAGCCTCTGTTGCTAGGAGAATTGGGCCCTCTCATGGTCCATCCCGGAGTTCATACGTAGGCTGCAGTCCATTTGGTGTCGGTTCCCCCTTGAAAACATTTGCACCCCCAGGTGCCCCCCTGAAATTGTACCCTCGATATGCCACTGATCGCTGGGAAAATTGAAAGGGTCAGACATCTGTTACATTAGTTCCGTGTTGTCTAGTTTTTTTTTCTTCAACAGATGTTAACTGACTACGTCAGCACAGGCTTGTTTCCGAAATCTCTCACTCCGTCTCCAAGGTAATATCCACAGTGACAAATATGTAGCAGCAGAAAAGTGAAAATCAACAGTAATTCCAATGTGCTATGGCCTCTCCACGTAATCCAAGTAAATGTATTTTAAAAACTTGCAATGTTGGCGGATGCATTTTTGTGTACATAATAAATGTTCTTGCAAGAACAGTCTTCTTGTGGTGGAAATTTTAGTCAGTTGACTTTGTAAAAGACATTATTTGTTAGTATGCAGATATTCAAAGCTGCCATTTTAGCTGTTCATGAGAGTGAGACAGTAGCTTTTTTACTACACCTCATAAATATTCACGACTAATTGGAGTGTGTCATTCGCCAATTTATCCGCTTGTCTGGGAAGTAGAAAGGATATTCTCCCAGGTGACATAACCCTGGTGAGCATCCCACTCGCTGCCGTGCGGTAGTGTTTTCTGGTAGCACCAAGAAGTCCCTCTGGCACCCGCCTTGTAGCCATCTAATCTTTGGCATGTAATCTTAACGGAACCAGTCTGTCGTAGTTCTTGCCAGACACGTGGGACTTGGCTGCTCAGAAACAAATTGTATGTTGACCTTGAATTTTTTATTGAGTCAATTTGCTCATGAATGAATTTTATGTGGTGTAGTAAAACAGAAGGCATGATTTATTTCTGGGAAGTCATGAGAATTACTGGTCCTTTGGTGTAGGTCAGCTAAACTACCTCCTTTCGCTTCACGTTGAGAGGTAGTCAAAGCTGACCTACACCTCAGGACCAGTAATTCCCACTTGTCCCCCTGAAACCATGCTATATTTGTATAATACTTGTTTGCGTGTAAGTGAATTAACATGCCAGCACTGCATGATATCTGTATTCTGACTGGATAGTGCATTGACAGATCGAGGGCTTGTTGTCATTGAGGTGCCATCTTTCAAGGCCCCAAAGTTGACGAGGACTGACCGAGAGACTCGAGAACTTGATACTCAGGCCAGCTTTGTACTTATGCCATGTGTATAAAAGTAAGCATGTCTTATATCTTTAACCCACGAATACATTAACACTTAAGGCCACTCACAAAATTTGAAACTTATAATTATGCTTGGCATTCTGTGCTTCACCGGATTGTACTGGTGCTAGCTAGCAGCCATTTGTGGAGGCTAAAAGATAGAGTCACGGGGCCCTCATTTACTTGTGCACAGCAGCAGGGCATGTACTATCCAGCCAGTGTATAGAGATCGGTGAATATAACAAAACATTAAGAAAAACTGTTTTAGTAAGTCGTTTAAGCTTACAGAACGAGAGTGATTTGAGCCAAGGCCCATCAGCAGGTAGTGGTAAGTTCTTGATTTGCACCTTGCGTCTGTGGGCCCCGCTGATGTACACTTGACACACGTGGCTGGTGATGGCCAATGATGCAACCAAGCTTTGCATGTTGGTTCCAAATTTGGTCAAGAGCCAGAATATAAAATTTTTAAGTGGACTAGTCCAACGACGAACAAAAGCCAGTGTCCGGTCATAATTAATTGAATGTTTTATGTCAGCATAGGGCATCCTTGCTTTTTAAAGTGCCCAGCACCTAATATCGGTCAGTAATTACGCAAGTTATTAAAAATCCTTTAATGTTTTATTCCTTGCTCTTGCCAATATGTGGACCTTTGTGTGCAAGAAAGACGCAGGTAAATATATGCTGATGTTGATATATTGAAAGTAAATTTGCGAGTGCTTACGTTATCTTGTCAATAACATGAATATTGCCTGGGTATCTTCTTGTTCAAGCTGAAGGCAAAAATGTTTGAATTCACTGATGACTTCTTTCCTCAAAGGATTGTGAATCTTAAGTCAATTGAAGTGTTGGATATTGCGTCAACATTCCAAGAGTGGCCTCTAGATTTCTTGAGATTTAATGTTGCTGGGAGAAACAGGGTAGAATAATATCAATTTTTTTGTTGTTGGTGGTTAGGAAAAAGTTTTTGCAGGCATAGTATTTGGGGTATTTTCTATAAGTGCACAGGATCAAAGTTTTATACTTCCAGTTCAAAACTGTTTGGGAAAAAAGTTGAAGAATGAATTCATCTGACCTTCTGAAGTTTCCATTCTTCCACTGGGTCAAATTCACTAGAAATGTGCAAGGGTTTTGTATATGTTGTTATGTTTCATGGAAACATTACATGTAGTGTGTGCTTCACTTATAGTTGTGTAAGAAAGAAATTCTGATCATATGGGGCAAAAAGTAAAAGAAGCATGAGGAATATGGTCCGTTGTCATTGTAGTTATTCAACCTAGTCTCCTGGTGGAGAGTCGATTTCATGTGTCCTTGTGAGATTTTTGCATTCCGAGCACTTTCTGCCAAGAGGGAAGCTTCATTGGTAACTTGCAGTGTTTTAGTCGAGTCCATCATGAGACCAGACACAAGACCATGCACAAGACCAGTGGCATGTAACAGGTTGAACAGTGACAAAGGAATGCTTTTGCTGCAGTTCATTGGAATAGCTTGCGACTTGAATTCAGACTGGAGGTCTTGTGTAGGCTTGTGAAGGTCTCAAGTGGTCTCGACTACAACACTGGTGACTTTCTTTTATATCTATCATTTGGAAACCAAATGGGCTTTTGTATCTAATAGTTTAGATATACCATTCGGTTCGTAAGCATAAACTAAGGCTCAAATTGCTCTATCATCACACGTTTGTTGGGCGAATGAAAAGCTTGTTAAAAAGATGTGACATTGAGTAGTTTATCCTGAAATGTTTATCAAAGCTGCCAGCAGAGGATGGGGAAACGCAAGCGCGGTGGTACTGCTTATGAAATGCCTGCACTGTTACATCTATGTAAGAGGAGCCATATTGGAATTGTTATGACGGAGTAACAAAACTCTATTTCTCAAAGGCTTCATAAAAGATTTCTGGTATTTATTCTCAAAAGCACAGAGGAGGAAAATATATATTTGAGCTCAAGAAACAACAGTGTTTGTGCGATGTACAATGATTTCTATAATCGCTTCCTGCTTATTCAAACTACACATAAGTTCTGATGTCTTCATCAGATTCTGAAAATAAAATGTGATGTCTAAATAAACTTGTTTGGTCTACTCAAATTTTGGTCCTCAAATGCAAGGCTTTCCAGATTATACATAATATGCATGTAAATGGCAAGGACTATAACGCAAGTGTAAAATCATGTAACAGTAACTAAACAAACCAACATGAAACGGTCACACAGCAATACTCCCATGAGTTTGACTTGTGACACTCTTGGTCAGAGTTGTAAATATTCAACACAAGATTGTTCCTTTTAGCAACATACTTCTGCATTGGGAGGAAGTGGGAATCCCTGGCTGTGAGATGATCCAAACTGATGAGACTCTTTTAGGGTAAAGCACTGTAGGAGTAGAACGGGCCTCCTGAGGTGATTCATGGAGTACAAATGTAGTTGCCTCAACTAGCCTTCTTTGATCCAATAGCAAACTAGCCTCCTTCGATGATTCATGGAGTATGAACATACTCCATGAATCACCAAAGGAGGCTAGTTTTTCTTCACCACCAGACTATGTGGTCTATGGATGTGTACATCAATTTACACCTCTCCCACAGATTAAATTTGATTTATGCAATAACTGAATACCTTGATCTCAATACATCCAACACAACTATCTCTTCATGAAATCTTTAAACCTGGCTTTGTAGGACTGCACTAGCACTTCAGAGTGTACGTAGCACACACACCAGTATGCATTTCCACGCTTAAGGTGGTCGTGCATATTCTGTGGTTGCTTTGGGTATTTCATTTTTACCATTGAATGTGACATAGCAAAGACAGCGAATGCCATGCGAGTAGCTCTTGGTCAGTCAAGATAACATAACCACTCGTCTATGGACAAGTTATTATGATACCTTTTAAGTTCACCCCAAAGCAATACACAGCTTAGAATTACAAAAATAAGGTACAAACTGATTTTATAATTGGAAAATGTTTTTCAAGCACCTTATGGGGAATTTGGTACTTCACATACAAAATTACGAGTACTGTCCAAATAGTTACCAGATGGCATATCTTCTGCATTTAACAACAAAATTGTTAATTTTCCAATGAATACATTGATATTATCAAAGATAAAAAGTTGAAAAAGAAAATCTCATCCAACCGGTCTGCTGTATCAATTTTTAAAACTAATTATGATAAAAATGGTGAAGAGGGGACTGGTAATAGACAATAAAGGGGGCAAGATAATTCACAACACACCTGAAACAAAAAGTAAGCCACGTTAACACTAAGCGAGATGAATAATTTCCTGGCTGCTGCTGCATGGACTCGGGATACAGGATAAAAGTTTTCTTGGATCATCAGCTGGATGATCCAAGCAAATTATAATTCATTTAGATCACCATATCAAATGTTCAGGTTCTTCAAACTGCCAACCTCAAGTCTGGTCCAAATTTAGAAGTGCTTCAAACTGTGGCAAGTGGGTACCACTCATGGTATGAATGGCAAAACGTGAATGTGACAGGTCTTAAACATGTACATGTACAAGCAGGGTAGTGCCATGGTCTTTTCATTGGCTAGTGTGTGTGAGTTCCCACGCTGTTTATTAGAATGTCAAGGAACTGGTCCGAAGTTCAAGAGGACAATGTCAAAAAATCTCTTCTGATAATTATACAATCATTGTTTTTAGTTACGCTTGATATGAATAACAAATGAAATAACTCAAATGATGAGTTCAGTTGTAAGCAAGTGAAAAGGAGGGTTAATTAATATGAGAATCATCATTAAAAATCAATCTAAAGTTGCTTTTTCCCTTGCCTGTATACTTCCTTTTCTCTCTTTTAATTCTTAGGCAACTTAACTGAACTGGATTGGTTATGTTACTTCCCCTTACAGCACTGAATGCATCGTTGCATCTCTCCGTGGAGCACAGAAAGAAAGATGTGTAGATTTGTACATCACTTCCGTCTTCCATTAAACAGTGGAAAAAAAAATTGCCGTGTCCAGCTTGTATTTCCTTGTTGTACATTCTCACGGGCCATGCTGTGACATGCCAGGCGATGCCCCGCTTCAACAGGCTCCCCACGAAACTAGGGCTGATGCGCTGAATCTGAACACAAACTGCTTCACATACAAAACAGCAAGTGGGAAGTGGTATTAATTGTAACAAAACAAATAAGGGCGAAATATTCATGTGTAAATCCCTAGTCATACAGATTTGGCAATGATGCAAACCTGGGTAACATGGGAACTACTGAAGAAGGTGCGGAAAAGCTGGTGTTACGAGAGCCAGGTTAAAACTTGAGGCATGAGAGTACATGAATGAATACCCTATGGAATGTAGGGATGAAGTGAACAGTCCCCAAAGAAACGGGCATTGACAAAACTAATGCAATAATGAACTCACAACTGTTCTATTTTAAGAGGACAATTTATTATTCTGTTAGCCTAAAGTGTCATGCCGCGCATGGGAAACTTTTCCCACAATGGAGAGAGTAATGACTTTCTTGGGAATCATTCCAAGGAGATTAAACTTTCAAGCTTTGATCAAATACTACATGGAAAGAGTTCCACACCCGAACATCATTAGACACCGTCTTCACAAACCCCACAAGATTGGTAAGAAAGTCTCTTGTAAGTGAATGCTTAAATATTTTCCCTGCTAAATTTGGCTTTTTTTAAGGACATGTTATCAGTTTCTGGTGGCAAGTAAACCACTAAAAGGCAAAATTAGGTGATGTCCGTATATGGAACTCTTACCTACTGCACAACTGAAAAGACAACAGATGGAACAGTCTGATACCTACAAGCTTCATTCCTTTAAAAATACTGAAATTTCCCACTTACCATCAGTCTCTTGTGGTCTTCCACGAGCGACTGGTCTCCTAAACTGCTGCACATGTCCACCCTCCGCTCTTGAGAGAGCATGCCCTGTCAGACGTATATGTTTAAAACATTTCATGACTTGATACCATCCTGCCAAGCAGTTTTGAATCAAAGTGAGGTTTAAAGGG
>NW_019091478.1:32831-49137 GCF_001949145.1 Acanthaster planci | reverse complement strand
GTCCCAGCCATTTGTATCTTGCATTACAAGGCCAAACAAAAAATTAAACTTGAAAAATAAATTAGGGTGGTTGGTTGGGTAAAAATTTTTTTAATCTAAATTTTTATAATCCCCAAAAATTAAGGTTGGATGATGGTCTATATTTGGGGGGTGGGGTTGGGCGTGTATACTCATAACAGGTAATAGATTAGTGTCAAATTAACACTGTACATGTGAACGTCAATATGTCAGTATTGTGATTGAGTAGTATGTGGTTGTTGAAATAGAAACACGCAAGAGCCATCCATCTCATGCAAAAAAAAAAAATTAAACAATACAATGTACAAGATGATGTCCACAAAATTAGGCTCGGGGCAAGGCACCATAAGTTTTATATTTTATTGATTTGTCGAATAAAAAGATATAGGTTCTGCATGTTTTTCCAGGTTGGGATGGGTAGCTCAAAACACAGCTAGGGTATTTTTTGTTTGGCCTAATGTGAGTTTTGTTTGTGTGCATGGGTAATTATGCGTCATTTCTGTTTGTTTCAGTTAGGTATTTTTTCAACACCAGAATCTCATGTAGTACTTATGCCTTAAATATTTAATGAAGCAATTGAATCCCCAGATGTTAAAAGTTTCTAATAGACCCCTTGCAGTGGGTACTGGGTAACATTTCCTATAACATGGCAAGTAACCACTGAATAAACAGTACGATACACGTACACGTACACATATGTACAAGTACATAATGCAAGTATGCACTGTAGATACACCATATTCATATTCACAGGCTCATAGGAAGCAAGATATGAGACAGAGAGAACCCTCCCCCCGGCTTTATTTTGGTCGTTGTTTCGCTGGAATCCTAGAAATTCTTTTCAGACATCTAGGGAGATGTGTTAATGTAACAATAGATTGTGTATAGCAATTGGACATGCTGAGGGAGTACTTCTCGGTTTCATGTCTTGCGGGATATAATGTAATTCGAGAACCTGAATTAGAAGCCATTACTGCGGTGGCACAATGTGCGTAAATAGGTAGCACGGGTACACGACATGCTACATCGACTATTAGGGTGTGGCGATATGCCAAAAGCGCATGCGAATGAATTTATTTACACATGTTGGAGCAATTAGGCCATGCTGTTCTTGTCCCACTTTGTTTCAAGTCATTTCTTTTTGATTCAGGAACAAACAAGACACCTGCTCTGCAGCAAAGGAGCCAAGTTAAAAGTGTGAAAAGGAGAACCCAGAACGGTAATTATTAACACTTATCTGATGGGCTAAGTAAATGTGTTGGGTGGTTCGAGTTTACTCAGTCTTTCTCAGTCGCCCCACCCCATGCTACAGAACTTGATCTCTGGATGTTGCACCCAGTACAAAAATGCCAAAAATGTCAGTGTCAGGAGAGTCCCACAGGTGCCATTTTACAACAGTTTGGACTTGCAAGTGGTCTTGTACTGACTGAAGCCACTGGCAGCCATCTTAAAGTGGCAAATACAAAGATGTTAGTGGCTTGCAAGCCATTAAAACTTTCGTTGCCACAAATGATTTGATTAACAATTGCAAGCAGGCCAATGAATTACCTTGGCGTTGGGCACTATAAGATGGCTGCCAGTAGCTTCAGTGGCCCATGTAGGCTGATAATGAGGTCAATGCGAGTCTGGTAGCTTGCAATTGGAACAGCATCAAGCTTGATTATTTGTGATCTTGTATATATATCCATCCACAGAGGGACAGGAAAAGTACAGCTGATGGTTTAAGCAGGCTGTGTCGCCAGTACCAGCCTGATTAAATATTACGGCAGTCAGACAGCAGTCAGACCATGAAGCTGTATGGTCAGACGAATGACATAAACCAAGCAGAAATAACAAAGTAACACTTTGACAAGGTTCTGACACATTATGGTGGGTGTGGTGCTATGCTGGGCGTGCAGCTAGTGTGCTTGGCTGGTACTTCAGTACTGTCCCAGCTAGCATCATAGTCCCACACTTCACTCTACAGTCCAAGTTCTTTCCACCTGTAAATCTGGCACTCTAATGAATCTGGGCATTCCAGGCTTTATGTACCCACAACTTTACAAAGGAAACTAAACAAAAGAAATACCAAAGAGCTTAAATGCAGGATCCTGTGAGGCATTCATTCAAAGAGTTCACTGGACTTACTATTCAGTTGTATTTAGTTGAATTCTTTCATCACTGGACAGGTTGTATGCTTTCAAGAACTACAAGTTGAAAATTGAAATCTTACACTCTAAAGAAAAAACTTAACTGAAACAAATCAGTGTAGTTGGGGCTATTGAGATGTGGACCCAGAAATGATGGCAAATGGATTTTTTTATATTTCGGCCATACTGGAGGCCTGCCATAAGAATGGAAAAGGTGAAGCTTTTGAATGTTTTTACCATTACGACGCAAGCCTCCCCTTTGCATCACTGTCCTGAAGACTTTTCTCTCAATTTGTGCTCATATTGTACACAGTTTGAAGTAGCCAATTACCACGTTATTTTGTTGGAATTTCTCTTTCACAGAGCCGAATGAGACTGTAGGTGAGCACCAGGCCCATTCCAGTAAAGAGAGGAGGTTAGCAGCAAATCCTTCCTCCAAAGGTTCAACAGGTAGGTTTGTGTACTGTACCTCTAGAACTGTAAGATTTGTACAAAAAGAGAGGTCCTTTTTTCGGCATTTTTTTAAAAAGCAAATTGGTTATTTTATTTCCTTCAGTTCTGCCCCCCAATTTTTTTCTTTTTCAGCAGTGTTTTTTTTGGGGGGGGGCTTCCCACTCGTCTACACAGTGCTAATAAAAAATAGAATGTGGTTTGGAAAAAAATTTGGTTCATGTGTCATCAAGTAGTGGCCCATATTGGTTCGGTGGCAGTGGGATTTTCACCATTTTCAAATTGGGATGTGTTTTTCACACATTCAGCAAGGAGACTATCCAGATTGCTTTCAGTGAAGGATGTATGGAACCATGACTCTTTAAAGTTACTTAGTTTCTTTGTTCTCCTAGGGCTACATGCTGGTGCAGCTTCTAGACCTAGAATTCATCTAATGATAGCAAATATCAGCCTCAATGACAACATACGTTTGTGGCATCTGAAGGTATGGACGGATCACTTGTATATGGAAACTCCACAGAGAACTCGGAACAGAAAATATTATTTTTATGGTAAACTGCGAGATGAAAGCGGACTGGTAATCTATTTCATGTACTTTGGAACATTTTTGAAAAGCATGGAGCACTTGAGTATGATGGAGGAAAGTACAGAATACAAACCTCTGTACATGTGGCATGTCAAAGTGCAGGAGCAAGATAAGGAGTACAGAGGGCTAGCAAGAGGTGAAAGTGAGTTCAAGTTGCTGATTGATGAACATTCCAAAATATGCCGGGCTTAAAAGCCCATGGAGAATATCACCCAGCAGGTAAAGCCGCCCACTGTACATGTGAAAAAGACTGGTGTTCTCTCCCTCCCTCAGCTTTGTGAATGTGGCTCGGGAGACTTGTCAGAAGTGATAAAACCAGCAGGCCACTGTGTGTTGTAAATTTTATTAGTTCAAAATGTAATCAAACCACTGGATGTAAAATCCGTTATCATAGATCTTTTGTGAATCCGACAACCATATTTACATGAAACTTTAAAAATTTGAGTCAGCGTAGAAAGTAAAATTCTACATCTTTTGAGAAACTGCCAATGACATCCTTTGGTAAGCTCTGATTTAGTGATACTGCCAAACAATACATGTACCTGTAAAAAGATGTTTGACAGGACGATTCAAGTTCTAAGTATTCTAAACTACTACTTTGTTAATTTCTGATAATGCATGTCAAATGGCAGAACAAATCAAAAGCAGACAAACTTGTATTTAGCTAATATGAACGGTTAGTGCTACATGCATAACCCGATACAGTTGAGCACCATAAAAAGGTTTTTGATTGAACCTTGTTATAACAATAACCTGAGATTATCACTCTTACGATACAAACAAAAAAGACTTGCAATGCATATTGTTCTGTGATAAGCAGGTTTTTAATATTCAGAGTGCTTTTATTAACATTCAGACTGTATCCTGAAGCTAATGGCAAATAGAGCTGAGTCAATTCAAATGATTTTCTATTCGAATACTCGACTTTCAATTCGACGAATATCCGAATATTCAATCATACCAACTGGCAGATTGTTGATGAACAAACCACATACAAAATCAGTTGCAATAACACACACAATTGTACATTATGGTCAATATAATAGCTTCTCACATCTAGGAGTATCTTCAGCCACGATTTCGCAAGATTTAAGAAATGAACAAGACTTCTTGCCCTTCTTGCTGAAAATTTCTATTTCTTTTAAATTGCTCAATGAATAATTTACTTTTTGAATAGTTGTAAGATTTCTGATGCTTTTCATTTGAATCTGCTTGAAACAAGCCTTCACAGTTCCATTTTTCTCATTTAAAACAAAAGTAAATACTCCTTTTCTTTTCATGAATTTTGCATTTGAACATTTAAATTCAAATGATAATGTTCGAAAATCAATTGAATACTCGGATATTCGGCACAGCCTTTATGGCAAGGATTTATATTTTTTCCCCTTGTACTTTGAGGGTTGAAGATGTCATTCCTCCCCAACTGACCTTTCATGGTAGAAGTGTGTCAGTGCAGCTGCTTGTGAAATACCGTCCATTACAAAATGGACATGCAAAATCGGAGACAACATTCAACATACATGAAAAATTCCATAGGGTTGTCTGCGGGTGTGGTTCACAAACAGCAATGGGTCCATTTGTACATACAGTAAGTTTAATACATGTACATAAATTCTGTAGTGATGTAATTCTCTAATGTTACATGTATGTAATTCCATCATACATAATCCATTATTTATACTTCTAGTTTGACAAGAACTTGTAGATGCATACAAGGACGTTGCCGGGGGGGGGGATTCCCCACACACAAAAAAAACAATGAATGGATATTGAACAAGGCTAACAAAAACTTGCCCCCAAAAACCACACCACTGAAAGCTGGTGCCTCCCATAAGATACTGGTGTGCCCCCCCCCTGTAAAATCCTAGCTACGCCACTGGATGCATATATATAATATCTTATGCTTAAAAAAGCTATGCATTATATTATTAAAAAAGTAAGAAAAGCTTTATATTGTGACAGTTAGATTAGAAAATGGCATTGAATCTGTTCTTTCTATATACAGCAGTTTCCTTATCATAGCTTTTAGTGATTTAGTATTTCAACAGTATATGCTCAAAGTGAAGTGCCTTGTAGGTCATTCAAGAACATCATACAACATTGGTCCAGTAGGTGAGGCCACATGCTGCTTCAAATGCACTGAAAAATTGTGCTATGTACATGTAACATCAGGTGCTTCATTCTTGAACAACCAGTGTTTTTATTACAGAGTTTTGAAAACAGTTCAGCATTAGCCTTCCCTGCTGTGTGAATGAATAACCCTATCAATATGCTAATTTTCAACATGCAAACGGTTTTGGGCATATCATGCCACACACAAGACAAATTGAGAAATGTAGCATGGGTATATATGTACAAGAAGTTGAGGCCTTTAATTTCACCAGAGAATTGTTACATCTGCATTTATTTGAGTAGATGTAAAAGTATACAATTCTAAGTACATGTATACAGAGGCCAGTTATAATTTGTACTTGTAAATTAAAGATTAGGCCCCACTGAGCACCTGTGCCAGTAGCTAGCACTGAAAAGACTCGGGTTTGACTTGACCTTGCTCGCTCAGTGTAGTAGAAGAAATAATGGTACCATATGGAACATCTTCATCCCCATGGTGTCTAGCAGTGCACCTATATGAGGAATAGCCTGGTGCCTGACTATGCTTTCAATCAACTTTGGTTTTAGAATGCATTTTCTGGTATAGTAACACAGAGTCAATTCAGTATGGCGTGTTGTATTAAGGAGCGGGGTTTCTCGCAATGATTAAAGTCAAAATCTCATCCAGCCAATATGGAGTATCATTTCCAAAAAATGTGATTAAAATGGAGAAGACTGGACTGACTGTTTGGAAATGGGTGCAATAATTCAGAGCAACTTCAAAGAAACAAAATCTATGTTAAAATTTTAAACACCAAATGCAAAAGCTAATTTCCTTGCTGTTGCTGCACTGAATCAGGATACCAGAGGAAAGTTTCCTTTCCAGGGCTTACTGCTAGAAGCCAAATTCGAAGTTTAGCAACTGCTGAGGAATTGTGTATAGAATGTATATGGTTGAATGATTTCTAAGGTTAAATGTATATACTCTTGAAGAAGTTTGTGCTGAGATGATTTTCCAGTGCAGCTCAGTGTTTGCTAGACTGAAAAAAAATCTGGCCGCCGTCATTCCTTCCTCATGACATGAACTTTTATGGCCTTTCTGAGGGCCAAGGCTACATTCTGGGGCTTTTTACATAGTTTTGTAGGAATGGAAATGAAATAGACCCAAACATCTGCTTTTCATTTTTCAAAAACAGGGGAACACCCACCCCCAGAGTAACCCTTGGTGTTGATGTGTAGTGTCGTTACCACGTTTTTAGTCTGACGTTACCACTTCCTGACTATGACTGAAAAGGATTTCAACATCATTCCAATGAAACATTTTGGCTAAGTGAATTTAAAGGGAGAAAAAAATGTTATCTGCGTACCCACTATTTAAATGTAATCGGCAACACAAGTTATTTTTGTTTGTTGTGGTCATTGTGTAATACAATATGAATGAGGATTAAACATTTTATCACAAATTTCACAAAAGACCTTAAACACTTGAGTCCACGGTAGCTTGCATTTACATGTACATGTAAACTACATACAACATTTACAGTGTAAAATGTTTAAACTTAGACATAAGAAAGTCAGGAAAAAAGTTTAAAACCTCTTAATAAAGGCTGTCATATGATCGAGCTTAACCTACTTTCATCAAGGGAGTGGGGATACAATAATTTTATTGTCAATTCTCCCGGTCTGTATACGTTAAGTATTCAGAGCCAACACATTCTTGGAATTTGTAATAAGATAGAAATGGCATACAGGCTAAAATATTGATGACATTAACATTAAAGGAACCAAGAAATAGAAATATTTTTATAAATTTCATTAAAAACCCTTGAAATTGCATTTTCGGGTTTCAATTAAGCTGATTTAAATTTTTGTTTTCAATTTTAACCCATATTTTGATGCCTTTTCAGTTTTATGCTAATGATATTTGCATATTCATGAGCAGAAGTATGATGTCATCCAAGGCACTGAATCTCAATATTGCACTGATTTGTGCACAGAATATTTCTAGATTTTTTTTATACACTGCTATGACAGATTTCATTTTCTTTGGCAATTTATTGCTCTGTAAATATAGGGCAAAAATTCTTTCCACAGGAATGTTCCCAGATAGCAAATTTTGGGTTCACAATTTGAACATGAAAGCTTGCAACCTGAACCATGTCTACCTGGATTTACATCAAAGCAAAAGTGCCCTCGCTTGTCCAGAAATGCTCAGTCAATCTTTAATGTTTGAAAAAGTGCACCGTTCAGTTCACGTAAATCAAAAAAGATGTCCAACAGTCTTCATACATGGAAGAAGAGTACAGCAATACACAAAATGTGATTCTAAGAAAAATTCATTTCCTGGATCCTTTAATGCATTAATGCATGATTTCTATTCTTGGCACATGTGGAACAACGTTTTGTTTCTGAAACTGAAAGCAGTATATCAAAAGTCAATCAGAGTGAGCTTATTTTTGAGGAGTAGGTTAGGGTGGGGGAGGGAATTAAATTCAAGAGCAAACTGTTTGTATTATGCTCACCAAGACTGAGAAGTAACTGAGCTAACCCTGTACCTCTATCTGTGATTGCTCATTGAATTTCAAAGTGTACTCCTGCCCTCTCTTCACTGGTTTCATTACTTGCAAGTTTTTCAAGTGTACCATTTCCTTTGACTAGAATTTTCAATTTCTTTGTAAACATATTCTGTTCTTCTTTGATCACCTGGAAAAAAATTGGTAAGTATGGCAGGTGTAGATGTAGGCCTACGTAAATTTTGATCAAGCTCTTTGAGAATTACATGTAGCCTAGCCCAGAAATGCCAATCACCATTTACTGTATGCTTCAGTTCACTAAGATGGCTGGTACGATAGGCATTGATTCCTTCACTGGTCGTGGCTGCTGCGATTTCTGCAGGAGGCCATTGGTTAAGTTTAGATTAACTGTAGGAGTGAAATGAACAGACAAATACATGTCATCATTGTCAATTATTTTGATCAGACTGGACCTGTCAAAGCATTGGTGACACAGTTCAATAGCTACTTTTAGGTGACTATACAGCGTATGTAAGCAATTTGCTCCCCTCTCAGCTTTTCAGGGCAGATTGTGTCTGTACGTGTATGTGAATAAATTTACAAATCTACATTGAGAATGTATGCATTCTCATCGTTCTGAAAGGTCGCTTCCCTGTGGCAACAGCAACCTAAACAAATAGTAAACAGAAACTTTCAAAAGGTATGCACACAAGTTGAAAACAACAAGACAAGTTTCAGAAATCTATTAACCCTGACAGTCCTCAGTCCACCAACAGGTGAAGGATTGAGGACTGTTGGGGTTTATATGGACAGTAAAAGAGTGCACATTTTTCTTCCGTGCTGATGACTCTGCTCTGCTTGATGTACATACATTTGAATGTCTTGATCTCAAAGGCTTCTTTGCCGTGTCAACAGAAAAAAACAATACATTTATGAACTTAGACTTATTAAACAAAACATGAGGTGTAATCATACCCCAGCTCGGTAGGGTATGTGCATGTACTTTGAACTCTGAAACGAAATTTTGCTGATAGTGTTGAGTAGTTCAATTCTCAAAGTAAACGAATCATTTCTGAGCCAATGAATAAGTTGTTTAATGAAATCCATCTTCAAGGACGAATGTGGAACCCAATTTTTTTTGGGGGGGGACAGTATTATTTTTTTGGGGGGGGGAGAAGGGGGGCAAACCTTGGGAATTTCATAAAACTTTTTATGGCCTCTCTGAGAGGCAAGATTATGATTTGGGACTATTTACATGCTTTGTGAAGGAAGGGAAATGAAACAGATCTCTCATTATATTTCGAAAGTAAAATGTATTTTTGACTCTTTGTGTCCCAGCTTATAACAGATATGTTTACTCCATTTTTCCTGCATGTGCTGCTCAATTTTCAACACTTTAAAGTACATTAAAAGTAAATCTCAAATCAAAATAATATGCTTGTATGTCCTGACTTCTAGGCATATTTCAGGACTTAAGTGAACTCATTTTTAATAAATGGTTCCACACTTTCAGCAAATTTCAAAGATCGAATGTACAAATTTTAATCTAAAAAATTCAAATACTGCAAAGCTAATACATGTATGGGTTACTACTGGCAGGAAAGTTATGGCTAACTTTTTCTGTTCTATTTTAAACACTTCCTAAAATAGAGGCAGTAATTCGCACAATCCTTCTCACTCTTTATGGCTTAAGTTTTACTGAGCTGATGAAGCAGGGAATTTCCTTTCCTTCTCACAGTGTAGTATAGTTGTGATCAGGGCAAGTATATGAAATTTGTTGTGATTAAGCATCAGCAACATATTGTAACAGACACAAATCACAGTACAAGGTTCCAGGAAGTTACTGTTTTGTTCACCCATCCATGTTTTTCTGATGGTTTAACATTTGCACAAGGTTTTGAGCAACCCAGAACCTGCTCAAGTTTATCAGCATGGAGGCTATAGAGTGCAACCAGTGGGTAATGTCTCATTTGAAATTAAAATCAACCCTGCCTGACCGTTTCCTTTCCTTCCTCCAGCATGTCAGTGGAGCGTGTCACAGCGGGTATTTCCTGCATAGACTGAGAGCTGGGTAACTTTTCATTAACAATTTAAGCACAAAAGCTTTGAGGGTGAACAGCACGGCATAGGCTCTGTAGGCCCACGGAGTTGTGTCGTGCTATTCATGAAGTAACAGCTGGATTCAAGTTATTTGATGAACAGCGGTAGATATGGGGCCATACTTGTCGGAAATAGCGGAGAAACAGCTCGATAAACGATACTTTATTTGCAAAGTAACGCTGAAGCTCAGCATGGCCTATGATCTCAGGACTTCGTGAGCCAAAAATAACACTTATTATTAATGTTGTAATCATTGAATGTTGATGACCGTCACCCACCTTATACAGTTGCGCTTGCAACCTTAAGTGACGAGGACCAGCTAAATGTCCGGGGATTCCCCTGGTGCAGGTGCATGACATAATTATTTTCTCACACCGCTAATCAAAAATCACCTTACTGGCGCTTACAGCTTTCCCGCCTATTTTCTAACCGCCACTATCTAAATGTTCGTCTCTCCCAGGCCGGCCATATCTGCTCATATGCTAGCCCTACAAGTAGGGCTGTAGTGGCTCTCTTTTACAATCTGTCTCTTAACTGGTGGCGGTTAGCTTCACGCTTGGAATAATGCTGGAGTTCGGAGCGTGAAATGAACTTTTTTGAACATCAGTGGATCCTATATTCTTGCAGAAGGACGATATTTAATCAATCTTCCTTCTGGTGATTAACTGCGTGGAGTGATGAAAGTGAACATGTTCGGGATCTCGTACTGTGTGGGCCCCACACATAGGTTTATGTACACAAATTTATACGCGCGGGAAGTTGTGTACAGTTTGTAATGCAATTGTGGCTTTTGCCATTGAAATAAGTTAAAAACTTGAGCTTACTCGGGCGTAGGAAACTGTCTACTACATAACCTACCTGTACCACCTACCAAAATATTACAAGAAAGGTGCATGATCAGATGGAAGAGCCAGGCTATAATATAATCGACGAATCCGACTTGAAATACGGTAAGCTATTAAGTTCAAGCGAGGGCAGAAATTCAGTGTACAAAGCAGAATGGAGTCCTAAAGGATACCCTACCCAGCAGGTCACTGCAAAGAGCTGCATTCGATTTCGAGAGGAGGAAGCCAGAATTCTGGCTAAGCTGTGCCACAAAAATGTCATCAAGTTTTGGGGAGTCGTAAAGTGCAAGATCCCTCCAGATCATTGTGTCATTGTTGCTGAATATGCTGAGAAAGGATCACTGTACAACATAATCTCTAAAAACTGGCCACTAGTTAGCAAAGATCTGTGCATGAAATGGGCTCAGGAGGGTGCAGAGGCCTTAAGCTACATTCATCGAATGAAGTACCAGCACGGGGATGTGAAGTCCCCAAATTTCGTCCTTTCAAGAGATGACACTCTAAAGATAATTGACTTTGGAACAGCCAGGGAACATGTTTATACAGTTTCAACCAATACTCACAGAGGATCATTTCCCTGGATGGCACCAGAGGTCATGGGCATTGTTCATGATCATGAAAAAAGGAATGCCAGACCTAAAGTTACAACCAAGGCAGATGTTTTCTCCTATGCTGTAGTTATGTGGGAAATGATTACTGGCAAGATTCCCCATGCAGGGAAGCTTATGCTTGAAATTTATGTTGCAGTTGTTCAAAACAAAGAAAAACTTGAAATACCCAAAGACTGTCCGGAAGGGTGGGCATGCCTCTTAAGGAGTTGCTGGAATCCAGATTACAAGCAGAGACCCACGATGGAGCAGGTGCTAGAAACTCTTGTCGGTCTGAAGAGAGATTCAAGTGAGTCTTTGCATGTTAATGATTCTTAAGGGTGACCTGTTTTATAAGTTGTCAACTTCTTGTTGATTCTCTGCAGTGCTGAAATAACACTACTGCAGCTTTGCTCAGAGTCCTCAATGTTGAATTTGAAAGCAGGCATGGCAGGGGATGATGTTAAAGCAAGGAAAAAGATGAAGTCTTGCAGAACATGATTATTTCAAAGATTCGATCACTCTCGGTTTATTAACACTTTGTGTTAGTTTGTCGCTGAAATTATAATAGTACTATGGCCTTCTTGCAAACAGAGTCCTTGATATTGACAGTAGGAGATGAAGATACACTATTTGTCAGTCCAAGGAAGAAGGTGAAGTCTGCAGAACGTGATGATGTCAAAGATTCAGGTATTTGCATCTCTGACCTTACTTTTCACCTTTTGGGACATGTTTTCACATTTTGATGGCTGTTATAACATTTTAAGGAGAAATTAGTGTTGTCTGTATGTGGAACTCTTACCAAAAATGTTCATGGGTACTGACGCCAGACACCATGATTAACACTGAAAGAAACGGAAGTTTGTGGTGCAAAATATTATGTACATGTAGATGGCCACTTTTTCAAACCCCTTTGGTAAGGTACGTTGGATTCCAGATTTTACACATCATTGTTATGAGGTTTGTAGAACTACCCGAATGAGCGTGCTTTAAGAGTGTTAACTGTAGTTTTTCATGGGACCACTTCTAGTTTCCTTTCATCATTTTATGCCTTTTTGTTGCTGTTTTGGCCATGTCATTCAGGGTACATAATGAGGGACTAATATGTCTGCCTGCATTTGTCTGTATTCATACACAGCTGACGTCGCCAACAAGGAAATTGAGGAGGGATATCAGAGACCTGGCAAACAAGAGGAGAGACCATTGCCTTTCCATTGTGGTACGAACAGACACATTATGAATATTGTTATTCTTTTTTTTTTCTTGCATCAGGGCATGGCCTTGGATCGGGGGTTTAGTTGTACATTCAAATGGGCTTTATCAAGCAACTCTACACACATGGTATAAGGGCAGTTCCAGAAATTAGGGGTCCAACAGTGTGACATTTTCATGTCCTTGTTACATCTGACCTTTGTTATTTGACATGGAAATATCACTGGAGTTGATTTCAAACTATTACTATTTGTTTTGAGGGTAATTTGCATTAATTCATCACTCTTGGAAATTAGAAAATGTGTTCTGAACTTACAAAATCGCAAGTCAGATGTAACAGGGACAAGATGTAACAGGGACCCCTAATTTCTCAAGTTTATGGAAGGAGTGGGGCGAGATTTTTTGGGGCTGGGCAAACAAATCTTTCTTTTGTGTGCAATTGTCATGGCCTTTCTGACGAGGAGACTGTATGTTGAGGCTTTTAAAACACTTTAGGGAGGATGACGGAAAAGAAATTCTCTTCTATTTATAAAGAAAATGGTCTCTTTTTTTTGTCCCACTTGCCTTCCCTGAAGCAGGTTTTTGATATGTATAATGTAAAAGGTGGGTTTGTGTCTTGCTCCCAAAGGGGTGCAATTTATATGAGCTATCAACGTTTCTAATTTTGACTAATTTTTTTTTTCATTCCTCATTTTCATTTGTGGATTTTTTTGATCACTCCCTTCGTATGTACAACTTCATTTACTCTGTACTGTTTTTTCACATTTTCTAATGTACCTCTTGCGTGTTAAAATAAAAACAAATTTTTATGAGGGTCCCTTTTGGTTGAAATCAAATTGAACTTTGAATCAACTTCTTCAGTTGGATTTTTATGGCGATAACAACATAATACATTCTAAAACTTTAGCAAATCCATTCTTCAATTTGTTTCAGTAAGGACACTATCCTAATTACAAAGTATTCACACAATACATGCATCTTTATCTTTCAGTTGCTGATACAACTTCTGTACCTCCCGGCGATCGAATCCTGATAGCAGAGCTGAACTTGTCCTTGTATGTCAGGAAAGGAAAGATGCGTCCATGGCATCTCAAGGTGTGGAGGCATCACGTATTTGAAAGCATTCCACTACCCACACAGACAGGCGGGTACTTTTTCAAAGGCAAACTGAGAGATGAAAGTGGAGTGCCAATCTACTTCATTTGCTTCGAAAGAACCTTTGAGAAATGTAGGGATCGCTTTGATATGATAACGAACAGTGGAAAAGACAGACCACTGTACATGCAGTATGTAACTGTCCTGGAACAGGATGAGGGGTATGGAGGACCGGAAAATGGGGAAAGTGAATATAAACTGAAAATAGATGAACATTCAGAAATTTGGTGGGCTTAATGTAACTGTGAATCTCTGTGAAGTCAGAAGGCAACCTAATGTGGGGCCTGAACCTGCCCCATGGAATGATGGACTTCTTCTTTACTAAATGAGCTACATGTATGTTGAGACGTCAGTTGCTGGAATTCTCAAAGTGTCAGTGTCTTTACCTTAGGGATCAGTAGAAATGAAGATGAAACCTGCTTTCTCGGTTCCCAAACCGCAAAGCTAGGTTCTAGAATAAGCATTTATAAAGTGAAATCACTTAGTTCAGAGATCATTTGAAAAGAAAATCTACTCCAAGCACAAACTCAAATGAAATTAAGTCTTGAGTTAGCACATGATTGAATGATTTACTCCCTGTTTTTTTAGGAGTGAATTTTTGCTCTTTAAAGTTTAGAAAGTGCGTGCCATTTGCGGTCAGAAATTGTGCCAACAGTCAACTGTCGTCGCTTCCTACAATTGTTAAAATAACCATTTGCCAGTCATATGTTATGGTGAGGAATTCACCTAGACTGAGTTACTCAGAAAAAGTATATAAAGCAATACAAAAGTATTTCATCTAGTCCACTTTTTAGTCCTCATTAGGGACATAGGCCTGCATGCGTTTACTAAATGAAGGAAAAGTTCATACGTACATAATGTAAGTGCCAAATGATATTAAAATTTCGGGGAAAAATTGCTGAATTGCATTACAGAAGACCATGTGTCTGTGTAAGACTTTCGTTGAATTGCAAATGGTATCCTAATGCTTCGATTGCAAATCACTAAAATTAATATAACAGGCACAGAAAATGCCAGTCTGAAACAGTTTCATACATAAGAAGTTGGATTCCGGTGAACCAGAGCATTGCAACTTATCTCAGCCTAGTTAAAGGGAATATAATGCAAAAACATGTTGAACCAAAGAGCGTACAATTTTCCCTTAGACTCAAATCAGGAGGAATAATGACACATGCAAATAGTGGATCACCTTGGGAGGCAACAGTCACAGTGACAGCAGTAAACACACGTAGTTGTTTATTTGTTTTTCACCCTTTATAGTGCTCATCAAGTTAAAGCCATTGTTTCACAGATACAAGATTAATTTACACATTAAAGTATGCGTGTATATATGTATGTAATGCTTTTAAGCTATACAAAACTTCAGAAGCTAGTATACAGAGATTACATTGAGTTGCTGACATCTGCAGTTTCAAAAGTGCCACGGGGAAAGTGGGATCCCCCAAAAGGGGTACCTGTTTTATTTACATGTAGTTTGTTTTCCCATTCAACAACACCCTGGGTCATTCCATTGCAATTTGTACACACGATAGGTAAATACATTCCATCCATGGCGTACCTATTCCACATGTTGGGCCAAGTAAGAGAAAGTAAGTTGATATTCAGATCTTTACCTTTATCGTTTTCGAAGCCGCATCTTTCTTTTTGAAAATTTCCCCTTAAATCCACGTATATACACTTAAATTCATTGCTGGTTTTTTAGCTGGTTCGGCAGTTCAGCAGAACCAGTATTGTAATCGTTCTGGTTTTTTTTTCTTTCCTTTTTTTTTTCTTCTTCTTCAGCCAAATTTTTCTACCCCTACACTTCGGCACCTAGGAAAATCAGAACAATTTCAAACTTGGAGGATAGTTGTGTGATCATCCAAGGACGGTCCTAGAAGAAATTCACAGTGATAACTTACGTAGTTTATTATTGATTTTTGAAGAATTAATTTTCCCCCATAGACTTTGTACACAGATTGCACACAGTTTTCGGATTGTCCTATCTATTCTGCTATTGCAGAATTACGGTCACACCTGCCTGGGCTTTCAATTGTCAAGAAACTGTCCCATATTGAACCATGCATGGCGTTGTTGCACAACGTAGGGTTTGTACGCACATTGTCCCGCATAATGCGTGAGCAGTCCTCAACTTCGACCGAGAATTACTACCAGAACGAAGAAGAAATCAGACTAAATTTTCCCTTCCGTTCGATCGCAAATATACCCAAGTGTCCAATTATTAAATAATATTTCATAATTTTTCCCAGTTTAGACAAAAATCACGTGACATGAAATTAAAGGAGCAGTTTTCCTACACACGTGTTTCTAGCCCATTGACTTTGTACACGTTTTTGAGCGACAATTTTGGTAACTTTGCAGTTTTTGATCGTTCCCAAAGTGATAGCCAACGAAGACCCCGATGCAAGATTTATTGCAAAGGGATGACGTCATAATGACATCATCACCTTATTTTATATTCATTTTTGAATATTTAATTTTTCCCCATAGGTTTTATACACGTTTTTCTACTTAACACAAGTGAACAAGTAGTTTTTAACTTCGGTGCAAGATTACTATAAGAACAAAGGAGAAATCGTGTACTTTATGCTCTGTTATTTTATTTGAAATATGCCTAAGA
>NW_019091477.1:828726-846429 GCF_001949145.1 Acanthaster planci | reverse complement strand
CCCCTGCACCGTCCTGCCGGTCTCTTCACCAGCAACTTAATACACAAAAGTACGCATGTAGGGTAATCTCTCCTTATCCAAAGAAAATCAGAAATATTAGAACTTGATTTCCCCACTCTCAGGTCTTTCACAATTCAGTCCAATCACCAAAAAGAAGCTGTGAAAAATTCAATTTTTTTGTACAAGTGCACACTTTTAACACGACAACGGCGTCACTGCACTACTCTCCCCACTCACTGAAGCATTGAAAAATCAAGAAGGAAATGTACCTACGTATACATATGAAAGAAGTGTCCTACGGTCGAATCACACTTCTTGGGTTTGATAAGCACAAGGATTTCACAGCATGGCTCGGCATGATGAGGAACACATTATATTTTGGGGAACCCTATGAATAATTACAGATAAAAACTGACTGTGATGTCATATCTGACATCACAGAGAAAAAAGTCATTGCCTTTGGAAGAGCATCAATGTTATGAAAATGCAGTTCCCGATGCCACAAATGACAGGTGATTGATGCAAGACCAATGCATCCAGTCCCAAAGAGAATTGAAAAAAAAAAAAATCAAATCAAGTTGCTGGAAAAAACTCAATAACTAAAACCCCTAAGACATCCCGTTTAAAAAGTAAAACTGACCAACTCCTGCAACTACATGTAATAACAGAAATCTTCTAGTACTGCCGTGTAGCAGATGCACTGTATGCTATGTAATGCACTTGTGCACATTCCGACGAAAACTTTTTGTGACCATTATGCCCAGCAGATGAAAAACTGGTGATTTCTAAGCACTGTAATGTGTCCAATTTCGATCTCTACAGAAGAATATTTTACAGAAATAATGTTACATCAGCCATGGAAAAAATACTAAATAACTAAGCTATACGGAGTTAATCCATGTTAAGGTAGTGTACACCATTGGTAAAATACAGTGGACAAGTGTATAATCCTGAAATATCTCACGTGAAAAAGTACACAACAGCCTCAATCAGTCTGCCAAATCTTTCTGCCCAGAATGCTTTAGTCTCCAGAAAACAGAAATTTTGTTCTCTTTTTTACGATGGTCAGCAGACTAGCATATTCTGAGTTCATTTTCCTTCGCACATCACATTCTTTAACAGGCGCCAATTTTCTTGTGTGTCGAGGTTGTAGATGTTGTGGGAGTCTCCATTAATGAACAGGTAAACCTAAAAACAGCTCAAAATAGACCGACAGAAATTCACCAAAAGCATTATAAACTGAAATTATAGGAACCTGAGTGTAAAGTGTAAAGTATAAAATAAATTGGATCAGTATAAAGTTAAATTTTACTTAAGGAAAGGATTTTCTTAATGTGAAAACTTTGTGAATTCAAAATCACCCCTAGAGCATAATGGTATGATCCAAATATGGTGGCTGTTTCCGAGCAGAACGGTGAAAGGGATTTCCGTCAACAGCAAGTATGATTTCCACACGTTAAACCTCCCGTGTTTCCAGACATAATTTCCTCTTTGCTTCTAATTATTAGTAAATCAAGAATGGAGTTTTTAGACTTTCACTGACGCGTCAACTGACGTGAAAGTGCGGTCATTAAGCACATTTGCTCGCGTAAGTGCATTGTCATATAGGCCAACTCGTTTCGGTGCCACGGACACAAGTTGACAGTGCCCCTGGATGAAGTTTTTCATAAATCCGCAATGCTACATTGCCAAAGAGGTGCATTACTCCAAGGTAAATTCAGTGATTACTCCTAACCGTTAAAAACTGCTCCTTTTTTAAGGGAAAGAGAACCGGTCATGCCTGTTTCCCGATCTGACCCCAAGGATGTTATTCGCTTACTACGACTGCCCTGTAATCCATAGATTTCACACAACATAAATTACAAGACCTTCGATTTCAGCGTTGAAAATGCCACACTGCTTTTCTCAATTTTTCACAAAACAGTTGACTCAAACATGAAACAAGTCGGTGGAATGTGAATGTGAATATTATACAGTGTAATCTTGTGAAATTACGACAAAAAACCAATAGTGTTCACTCCCTTTAAGGACAAATGAACAAACAATACCTTGCACCAACACCACACAGTCACCTTTGGTATTTGTGGCCTACTGATCAAACCCTATGAGTGCATGGATTAGAAAATCTTCGGTGAAAAGGAAATTGGACATATCTTGTACTTGGATTTACACCTGCTGTGGCATTCTGTTCAGCTTCCGTTCTGGCCTTGCTGCTTCCAGACCTCATAGAAGACCCACCTGAATTGATTTCAGACAGTCAAGGAAATGTTTAAAAAAGTGAACAAAATATGCCACAATGTCCTTCTGGAATACGGGAAGGTATTCGAGAAGGGTTGGGCCAGGTTAGGTTGGTGGGCTTCAACACTGGGCGACTAACTGTCAGCTGTACTTTGACCGACTGTATCTCAACCAATGTCAGCCCAAATCATGGAGAGTTGGACTATCGAGTTGACCATCTGAACCAGGCCCTTGGAACCACTGGTCGATTGACATACAAATAATTGTGCCAGGTGGCAAAGATCTTGAATGAACACAGCGACAGGTGCAAAATGGTGAGTTAACAATATGATTTCACGAAACAGTTTGACTGGTGTCCTTGGAGTGACACTGTACTGCAAAAGCCCAAAGGTATTAGACAAGTGACCATTGGTCAAACTGTAGTTCCACACGATCTTGCCTAACTCCGCACACCCCAGTCGATCTTCAAAGCTGCACAATTCCTACGAACAGTACAAAGCCAGCGAGCAAAATTTGTACGAGCAAATGGCTAAGGATACATCTCCATGTAGGAAGGGACGCAGACCGTCTCCTTGCTGAATTCAACTTTGAAACTCAACTTGCCCAGCTGCTGTTCGTACATGGCCAACGCATCCCGCATGTTGGCTCCGTTGCCCTGTGGAATATGCAAGTCCAAAAAAGAGTGGATGGCGATTAGACGCCGTCATAATTCTGCAATTTTCAAATGGGCCCACAAATCATGTACCACGAGTGCGCACGTAAGAAATATTGACCGTCCTATCGCAAGACACGGATTTTCAACAATTGTGGGGCATGCTTAGTAGCATCATCAGGACGAAATTTCTCAGGGGGTACTCGGGGGGGGGCTTAAAATTTTTTGAGGGGCACTGAAAGTAAAATGAACTGTGGCTTGTGCACAGGTTATGTGCATGTCCAACTTTCCAAACGGGGGCAAGGACTTCAGCTGGGGCGGGCAATGCATCCCCCATGCCCCATGTAGTCACACCACAGGGCATGTGGTCATCGAGTGAAATTTACAAAAAGCGTGATCCGAGACGTTTATCTGTTTGGCACACTGGAAGAGACGCCAAATGTGAAGGAAAACTTGATCACGACAAGGTAATGCATGGAAAGGATATCATCTGCCACTCCCTAAGTTTGCCACAGTTACCCCCCCCCCCAAAAGGTGCGAATAGCAGGTGTCCCAGTGACTCCGCAGTTAGTCATGGAACTTGACGGACTGCATGTGGGTGACCAAGTTGATAAGCAAGATACTGGTTAGCAGAATGGTGCAAGCAAAACATGGGTACCAGTTGTCTATTTTTAAAACACGACATGTGGATGTCCAAAACCAATCAAATAAGAGCATCCGCCAGGTGATAAGACAGACGCTCTTCTGGAGAATAACAATTGACCTGTCAAAGGGGTAGCACTGAACAACAGAGGGCGCCTCACCTGCGTGAAATATCTGCCAGTCGGTTTCAGGACCTTCATGGACAGGTCTAGAATCAGCCTCAGGAAGTCCCACTGATCACCTGTACGGGAGACAGCACGTTTCACGGACTGACTACAACTTTGGAGATAATGCAACACTTATGTCTCCCATGGCAAGCCAATGACAGACCGTGTCCTGATGACATGGCTACGGCTGAGAATAACATGTGCCTATAGAAGCCACTGGTAAATGGCTGAATCCATTTTCTCATAGAAGCATGTACTGCTCCAATCCACAGCCAGCAGATTTGGACACAGCCAGATTCTATTCTGACTGGACGAAACTCGCACTACTAGCCAGACTGATTTGACCTTTGACCTACCCTGTGGTTCAGTTGTGATGGGAATTGCCGTAAGGTCATTGATGACATAGTCAAACTGCTTGCCTTCTGTGGCGTACTGTTTCAGGACGGGAACGCAATCTTCGACGATTACCTGTGTAATAGAGCGGGGCAAACAATAATTTTAAAGAGGTGTGCTCTTAGATTGGGCATGCTGGGCTCCAACTAATTATGATCTTTTAAAATGATGCTTTTACGGTTTTAGCTGGAATGTCTAGAACGTGAGCGGCTTACTTTGTAATTGGAGCCTTCCAGCTCGTCCATGGAATCAAAGCAAATTCCTCGTAAGTGTTTTGTAGCTGCATTGATGACGACCTCGTCAATGTGGCAAGAAAGTCAAGGAAAACAAGTTATTTTCGACAGACGGGCACAGCATGCCAGGGAATGATGTGCCTGGCACAGCCCACTTGCCTGCTCAACAAACCACTTTCTACCGTGACTTTCTTTGGCCCCAAAACACGATTTTTGAAAAAAAGACAATTAGTCAACTTTTAAAACTAAATCCTTATGGTAACTTCAAGTTTTAAGACACTCCAAGGTCCGACCTTACAGAGACGTGCTACGACAGCAGCCAGGTTCAAATTTAACACAAGGACCGTCTTTTGCAGACTTGCCGTACAACATGTTCAGTGCTGGAGACTTGGCAAAGCTTGACGGCTTCGTCAACCTCTCGGCAAGCCCGGCAGAGATCGTTTGTTACGCAGCCTCTAGCACAAACTGATTAGGGGCCGCGAAGTTTCCAAAGGATATCTCTATCATGACGATCATGGCTGGGTCTTCCTGTCGCAGGACGTGAAGAATCCCACCGTCCCCTCCCCCGAGGACCAGAATCTCCTTGCCCCTGTAGTCCTGTCGACCGTTACCTGTGATGGCCTTGGTGTAGGCGATGTCACTCTCTGCCAAATCTGACAGGGGAAAAAAAGGTTTTAGAGAATAGAAGCACTGGGGAGAGTCTTGTCAAGAGACACAACAGAGCAGGGCCCAATTTCATGGCGCTGCTTACCGCAAACGAAAAATCGGCACTTACCGTAGCAGAAAATTCTGCGCTTACGGTGAACGTATTTCACAGGTTAGCGAGGAACTTTGGCTTGTGGGCATGTGTACATCTTGAAACTAAGGATTCTGTGCTTAAAGGGTTAGCGCAGAACTTTTCTGCTTTCACGGTTAGCGCAGAATGGAGATCGGAAGTGCAGAATTCTGTGGTAAGCAGCGCCATGAAATTGGGCCCAGACAACAGAAATCAACAGAAAACAAGCACTTCTTAACATCTTAGTCAGAGGAGCCAGGACCATTGAAATAAATATGCCGGCACACCCAACTTATTCTGAAGTTGTGGGGTCAACACTTGTCATTACATCGATCTCTTGGGGACCGAAAAACAGTGTGGGGAAGGAGAAATGTCCCCGTGACTCGGTCCTACTTTGCCCAACAAAAGAGAAATAATCCCCTCAACAAAGTGAAGGGCTGCCTACAAGGTCCTACCCAATGGAACACCACTGATCCATTTAGTATCTGTCACCAAACAAGAGTGTCAATGTTCAAGCAGCTCAGTATGAGTGACACAAAGTACGTGTCTAAGGTTGGCTTTAAAAAGTTGCGACTGCCAAAAAAGCTCCATTTTTTTCCTTAAAAAACCTCAAAGGTCCAGATACTAAATTCTGTCTTTGCTTTATTGTTAGACAACATTCAGAGACGTCCCTTCACTGACAGTCTGCGGCTTGTGTCTTTCATACAATCAGCATTCATGGGGACTACTGTTTGCACTGGAACCATCCGTTTTGACCACCAGCGAGAGACGGCTTGCTTTAACAATAGGGAGATGCCCCTTTGGTGGAAAGTCAAACCAAGCACGCACAGGTATACATGTGTTTCCATCTTTCATGGGACACGCTAATCATTCGTGTCGCATTTTGTCTGTTGATCTTCCCTGTGCGGGGTATACACAAAGCTGAAAATTTCCCCACCGGCCGGTCTGTTCCTTGCCAGTGAGGGCGTGCTCCTGGTCAGAGCAGACGGGCCTCCCTTACTTGGGTCGTTGTCCAAAATCAGCATGTTGCCATACTGCGGCGAGTGTTGAATCTTGATGTTCTGGTACTTGGAATCTTCCTCAAACACAATCCGGTCAAAGTCGTACTCCACGAGGCGGTTGTCGACCGTCGGTATGTAAGGGTCGCAGGGACTGATACTTCGCTGGATTCTTGGAAACCTGGACATAGAGAAAAAATGGAGAAAATGGACAAAATTACTGCGAATGCAGGCCAATCCAAAGACCTTAACCACTTGCTGCCAGGTGGTTTGAAAAATGCAGTGCACGTAATCGGGACATTTTCACGATTTTCAGTTTTCAAAATTCTTCAAAATTCATCATTTCAATTCATGGACGTTTACACCCACACAAATTACTGTCTGGTTGCAACTCTACTCTGACAGACAAAATCTATTGACGCTCGAGTATTTCAGCCAGGCCTGCAGCCTTGTAAAAAGAGCCCAGATTGTGTGGTGTTATGTAACTTTCTTTTGTTCACGAACATGGCACAGTGTGCTGCTGACCTCTTTTCAATAGGGGCCAGATTAACGTGCAGTGGTACTGTGTGGCTCATCGCTACGGTGGTGGAGTGCTTTTGTCTCCACTGGTAATCCCACTCGCACTAAATGTTCCAAACCATGGTATACTGTTTCAAACGAGGCTGGATTATCTCCACTATGGAGAGTGAAAAAATATCGGTAATACCCAGCAGCCTAGTCTATTGGTCCGAGTACGGCCTTTTGTTACAAGGCCCAGTTCCCTTTCTCCGATTTCAAAGACCCCGGCCACGCGTATAAAGCATACGTGTCCGGTACTGGAAACCCCGGCGGCAAGTGGTTAGTTCTGATCCTAAAAACAGGTGATCATTAGCTCCAAAATTTTATCTGTAAGATGTTTTAAATAACAAATAATATTTTTCATAATTACAAGATGTGCATTGACAAATTCAGATTCTCAAGATTCATCCCAGGACATGCCTTCACCACATTGGTCTCACAATTTCATGTACATGTACGGACACATTCTCAAAGGGTATCTGCCATGCACTTTTCTTCCTACAAACCTCCGAATTCACCTTTGTGTCTAAGCTAACTGTCAGCTAACTAACTCTCAGTTCTGGCTGTATTATTGGAGTGGTATTCACTGGTGCAGTGTTCGATTTAGCGGTGGTCTGTTGGCCAAATGACAGTTGAAATCGCCTCAGGCAAGCTGAGAAGCATCCCCAAATGCCCCGGCTGGCCAGCTGAACAGTTGCAACAAACACATCCAGTTTCCCATCCAAATCACAATGTTGATTGTTTATGAAGGATGGAGCCCAGTTGTCAAAGGTTTGAAATCATCAACTTAGTTTTTGACCTCAAATTCACTTCTATTCGTGGTGCCGCCTTCCAGCACACGATTAATTATTAATCTAACCTTTTATCAAACCACATTGTTGCCTTTAGTTTGCAACAAAAGTTGGCTCCGTTGATCTCTGAACTTAATTAACACGATTAAAAATTATCTCGCCAACGATAAATACCTACCATGTGGTGACCATGGCAAATGGCAGTGGAAACCTGAATGATGCATCTAACAACCAGCATTTGAATGTGCAAAAACACTACGAATGTGCACTTACAGGTATTTTTGGAACCGGATATCGGTTTTATGTCATTATCAGGCATCTGGGTACCCTTGAAATATAAAGAACACTTAACAAATGGCATTGCACACAATCCTGGAGGACCATGTGCACGGAACAGGGTTTTTTTTCCTACACAGGAGGCAGCGCATTGTTCTAACCTTTTTATCAAACCACATCGTCGCCTTTAGTTTGCAACAAAAGTGGCTCCGTTGATCTCTGAACTGCAGAAATGACCCTGGGCTCACATTTTTCAGTGGCACAGTGATTTTCCTGTAAAAATCTGACCTTCTTTATTGGAGCTCACACACATTTTATATATTGCTTTTTTCCTTTCTTTTTTACGGGTACCCGGCCCGAAAAAACAGAACCGGGGTTTTGTTATCGACAGGCGGGTAACCAGGTGCCCGGCACCAACCTACCAAACGCTGACCTTTTGGACTTTTCGCAACCAAGCAGCGTGGCCAACCTCTTCTCCAGAGTGCACAGCTGTTCCGCCATCAGCAAATGTTCCTGCTTGGAAGGTTCCTGCATGTTGACTGTGATCAGGCCCTCCGCGTAGCTCTGCACAACCGCCGACCTGCGGCAGTCAGAAAAAAAAAAAATACACACACTCAATGCAAACACTATCAAACAAACACATTTAATTCACTCAATGTGAATTTGTGAATTTCTGTGCTGGTCGATTTCATAAATGTCATGTTCAAAACTGTCTGAATTTTGTGATCCAAAAGATTATCCTGCTCATTTGCATATTACAAAAAGCAAGCCAACACCTGAAAACCCACTGGATAATAAGCCTGTGTTTTGGGTACATGCCCATCTGTTTACTGCATTTCACTAGTTCACAATTTCACTGAACACTCTTCCCAACTTGTTCATTCAGATATGCACTGAAA
This sequence comes from Acanthaster planci, assembly GCF_001949145.1. The sequence goes on along the minus strand of NW_019091477.1, from coordinate 837,807 downwards.
ATTTATCTATATAAAAAGGCGCCTTGAAACGGCCTTGATAAATTGCTACACTTGACAAGTGGTCCTGTTGTGTTTCACAACTGCTGTTTCATTCTAATGGCATCAAATGATCCGTTTTCATCACATCTGACCGGTCACTGTGAACTAAAATGAGCCTTTACTGCGTATTTCCTCCTGGAAATTCCCATAATGACAAGGAAAACATGACTGGGAGAATCATGAAAAACAGCCCAAAGTGGTGTGCGACAGACTCAAGCCTATGCTCAATACAATTGTTTACATAATCCTAACCAATTACATGCAATTTTAATTTCATGAAATTCTGTAGGATCGTGCAAGATCGGGTAAATTAACCCTAACTCCCTAGGGTGTGTGAAAAATCATATTAAAATTGGAGGATTCAGGGCTGTTAGGGTTAAAAAAAAAATTACGTAGAAAAAAAGAGACCTCTGCTCTTTCTTTTCTGCTTAATTTTTTTTTTGGGGGGGGTGTAAAGATAATGAGTCATGATATTGGTATGAGCGCAACAAGGACGCTCACTTGACTCAACCCTGAGTTTGGTAATACCCACCGCCCATCGGGACCGGAGTACAATATCAAGCTGCCGTTATTGGCCCCAAAGGACACAGTGTGGGGGCAGCCATCGAACCCAGAGTCCAAGAAGATGTCCCTCATCCCTTGCTGCACGGTCTTCCAGTCAACTGAAAATAAAACCAAACCAAAAGGTGTGACGATTTATGGCAGTCTCCAAATCAGACAGGTATGGCCAAACAAAAAAACAATAGCTGTGTTTCCGGTTACCTTACCCGACCTAGAAAATCATGCGGAACCTGTACCCTATTATTCGACAAATCAATAAAATATAAAAACTTAAGGTGCCTAATTTTGTGTACATCGTCCTGCACATTGTATTGTTGTAATTTGTGTTTTTTCATAAGATGGATGGCTCTTGTGTGTTTGTATTTCAACGACAAGCTGCTTTACTGCTCAATCACAGTGTAATATGTAATACTGAAGTGCACATGTACAGTGTTAATCTGACACTGACTTACATGTAGTACCTGTTACAAATATCCCCCTTCCCCCCCCCCAAAAAAATACAGACCATCATCCGACCCGAATTTTTTGGGCTATAAAAATTTTGAGTAAAAAATAAATATTTTACCCGACCAACTACCCTAAGTTATGTTTCAGTGTACATTGTAATCCGAAACACAACTAATTTTTTGTTTGGCCTAACAGAGATATTACCACTGACCTGTAATCCTACATGCCTATTTGAAGGATTGAGGCCGTGTGGCAGCAATGTGCAGTTCATTTCAAAGGATGCATTGCATTTATTATGGTTTTGGGCACAATACTGTGTTGTTCATTGTTCATTTATTTCCACGGTTTGGCACATATACAATCTCAATTTTCAAACACTACATAAATACCGTGGAAAAGGCAAAGAAATACCCATTGAAAATTTAAAAAGCAAAGCTTATGATTTGTGGCTCCTTAAAGCAATGTATAGTTACTATTGATTAATTACCACGCACAAAAGACAATCCAGCACTAGATAGACGAGACAATCACACTCAACTAAATTTAGGCCCAGATTTCATTTAAAAAGCATCCACGCTGCTCTGAGGTTGCATCCATGCAAAATGTGAAGGAGTTCCGAGTTGATTTACTGGTTCCATGGTACAAAGTTCTCACTGGAACCCTCGTCTTTTTGGAGTCAACTGAGGAAGCATAAAAGACTGGTTTTCACAATATGGCCTTCAGTTGTACAGGGTACCTGTGTCACCCATTGACATACAAATACCACAGAGCGGTGTTCACTTTGTCCTTGAACTGAAAGACTGGCTTTCTAAGCACTGTACAGGCAGAAATGTTCAGGAACCAAAAGTCCAACAAAACAAGTCTACACAGTGTAAACTGAGCAGGATAATGCACTTTCAGAGTTAAAGAAAATCAATCAGGGAATGGATCCCCTGATCCATGACATTCAGAAACGGAAAAAAAAATCCGTTCAGGGACTCAGAGTACATGTACGTTGATGGGTGAAATTCACTCCATGGCAGTTCACACACACACACACAAAGATGTAGTTCTCGAGCACTAGCTCTGAAGACAACTTAGCACACTGTCACTGTTTCACTCAGGAAGCATTCTGGGGTCAAGTACCAACTCAGAAATTACACACACACACACACACGCACACACATATTTACATATGTCAAAGCATCATTTAATATCGGGAATGGTATTCACCCACTGATGAGTTTGAAAGCAACAGTTATTTTCAAACAATGTTGTCTATAAGCTGGGCGTTGGTGGTAAAGTGAGCGCCACAATCCCTATCAGTCCCAGATGATCACTAAATCAGCATTGTACACATAGCACTTGTCAAGTCTGGGAGGCAGAAATATTTTTTTTAAAAAGGCAGCCAAAAATTTCCCAAAGTTGGATTTTTTTCTCATTTTTTGGTTTGTTTTTTGGTGTTTTGCTTTTCGTTTGCTTCATGCTGGGGTTGTTTTAATTTTTGTTAAGGATTTTTCTAATGTCTCGGTTTTGTTTTCGTTGCGTGAAATCTATTATTGGAATGCTCAATGCCATTGCTCACGTTGTGGTCGTGCTAAATGCATATACTGTGCTGGACATGTCACCCACACATGCTCAGTCAGGGAATCCAGTCTGAGGTAAGCATTCCACATACGGAAAATCACAAGTTTTCCCTTGCAGGAGTTTATTAACCATCACAGATTTCCTAAAAAGTCAAATTTAGCACCGTGAACCATTTACTTAGAAAACATTTAGAATTTTTAATTACAAGCTTTGTCCTCACACTAACCACACACTAATGTGTATTCATAAGTACTGTATAATTGAAGCTTGTCTGAGAGCTTATGAAAAAATTCACAAGCTTACTTGGGTGGGACTTGAGCCCACGACCTCCTGCTTACTAGTGCAGATGTCTTAACCACTCGGCTGCCGAGCTTGCCAGGGACAGCTGGCCGTTACAAGTCAGATGCACGGTGTAGCAGCAGGTACCCATGGCGACTTACATGTACATGTACTTTGCATAGAATTTTGAAGACCAGTAACATAAGTTTTGTACACAGCATGTCAACTAATGTCTTGATATGGAACTCTTTCTAATGGAAAATTGGCACAATCAGGCAGACGCCTTGTGCAGGTAAAGGTTGAGACATATTTGAGACAAGTGGATAACATCATTTAAAATATATGCTACAGTAGGGCAAGCCCACCAGAGAAGTAGCTGGGATCATGCACAACTGTAGTTGGGCTGGCCCAACTACATGTGCCACTATAGTTGGGAGCTATATATGCAATCACACATATGAAGCCAAACCACGGTTCACAACCATGCACAATGCATGACATCTAGATGCTCAACCAACCATAAAAACTTCACGTGTGAAATTAGGCTCCAATAGCATTCGGGCTTTATTTTCCTTAAAAAAAAAACCTCCCTGCCCACAATTCCGACCCGTGATTCGAACCCACACCCCTTGCATCACAAATCATTATGCCGTAACCGCTTGACTACCCCAATTCACACAAATTGATGGTGTTTTTACTGTTGATATACCGAGGAACTGCTGCAACGCGAGTCTAATACACATTGGGCATGCGCAATACAAACACAACCATCGCGGTTTGGCTTCATACGTACGGTTACATATATATCTCATAGTTGGGCTGGCCCAACTACATGTACGTGTACCCCTATAGTTGGGCTGGTCCCAACTACACAATACCACTATAGTTGGGCTGGCCCCAACTACACAATACCACTATAGTTGGGCTAACCCTAACTATACTGTACATAAACCTTATCGCAAATACTGCACGGGTGATTTTGCACTATGGTAAAAAGGCTTTGTGTCTACAATGTGCAAAATCTCTCATGCAGTATTTGCAATAAGGCTTATATGCTAGCCTATAGTTGGGACTAACCATGCTAACACTGGGGTGCAACAGTATGACAGAGGTCTGACCTTCCAGGCAATGGAGACAGTGAAAAATTAATGACTTAATTAATTCCATCAAACAACGAAAAGAGTTCTGTGCAAAGGACACTTGATGCCCTGTGCACATGGGATTTGTCTGAAAAAGTGTTTTCTAAGTAAATGCTTTTGAATTTTCTCAGCTCGATTTTTGGGAGGATGGGACATAGGGCGTATGTGTTTCACTTTCTGACGTCAGTCACGTCAGTGTCATAACCTCAATATCATATGGGAGAATTAGTCATGTTTAATATTGTCCGTAATCAGGTAATCATGGTATGCATGGAGGAAGGAAAAGACTCTTTCCCGGCTGACGACTGACATTCGACTGCCCCCACTGGACCCCAGAACTGTGGGATCCGACGTCGGCCCCGCTCCCACGAAGGGCCTCCCAGTGGCCGTGGGAGCGGGGCGGGCGTCACATGTCACACCCCGCAGTTCAGGGGATCATGGAGGTACGGCTACTCCCTCCATGATCACACCAAGCGTACGGTAGTATACTAAGCCTACCTGGGTTAAGGAACACCTGAGAAGACACACTGAAGTTGAAGAGTGTAGTCGATGCCATGGCATGGGTGGTGCTGCCGCTTGAGTAAGTTGAACCAATTGAGTTGAACGTTCGCTGATTCCAACAATACTTCGGAGTTCGGATCTAGTCTCTGCGCTTTGCAATAGTATACCACTAGCGACACTTCTTTTAAATCATTAAACAGCGACTCTGGCTGTATAGTACATAATTAACCAGGCCTGAGCACCCCGGAGTGACACCACATGCGAACTGCTTATCTGTACTATCACCGTAGGCCCGTACCTAGGGCTAGGGGAGCACTTCTTTTATCAGTGATATACTAGGCGCAAGGCCTGCACGTGTTCAGCTGGCCCAGGTCGTCGATTTTGTGGTTATTGTATGTAGGGCGCCCTCGCACGAGTGTTTTGACACGGACTGTCTGCTGTATGGTTCTGGCAAAAACTACCTGGAAAAAAAGCTTTTTGTGTGACTAAATACAATTTCATAAGGACCTAACCCACTTTTTCTTGACGGATGGGACGTTCTTCTTTACGGACCCGCCCCTGTAGTTGGACATCTTGCGACAGGGCAGGATTTCATTACGTGCATTTTTCATAACCTATAACCTCAATACGTACATATACATTTCAGCCATGAAGTCGCGAGTTACACATGATGGAAAACTCTGTTCCACGACGCAAAGAACGAGTGCCATCAAGGGTTTTCTAGGGGTTACAAATTCAGGAAAGTGTCTTTATTAAGCGTTCTGACAAAATACCAAGGAAATGCCCAACCGCTGTCCCCAAAATGACTCCAGCGTTTTATCCTTTCACTTTCGTTTGAATATGAGTTGTCAATTTTCACAGGATGTTATTTACAGCATACCTGACCTTTCCCCTTTCAAGTGATGCCACTTAAGAAGCATCACGAGTGCCAGCAAACCCACCTCGAATATGCAAAAAGTAACATTGTTATGAATCACTGGTAGTTATGTACATTGTACAAGTAGCAATGAGGTGGGCACATGCAATTCCACAATGTGCTCAACAGATAGCATCACAGTGTGGCAAATACGATCGTGATTCAGAAACCATATTTCTCAAAGCAAAGTCCCGAAATCTTTCTGGCAAACCACAGTGAAGCAACAAATAAAAGGCCACGGGGGGTGTTGACAATACGGGCGATTCACAATACAGCACCTCCAAGAATTTGCAACGTGTTGGCCAATCACAACGCGCGAAATCTGTTGACCCTTTCAAAATGCGAATTTGGTCGACAGATTTCGTGCACTCTGATTGGCCAACGTGTTGCAAACTCTTGGAGGCGCTCTATTGTGAATTGCCTGTACTGCCCAGATACACTCTAGCTCTGTCATTTAGCCGCCATGAAATCGCCAGTTTTAATACAATGAATTCAACAGACTTTTAATACAAATGTACAATAAAAAAACAACAAATTTATGATTTTGTAACAGAAACAAGTTTCCCCTGTCACTTTGTAACAGGACAGAATAAAAAGATGGATTGGCATGTGGGAATGAACTGTTCCAATATGTGGTTTCAACTTTACAGTAATCTTTCAGAACACATTCTTATATCCAGGCTGAATTTTTGTGGAGATTTTTACAGTTAGCTTGGTATTCCAAACTAAGGATAGTATCGATCGTTACACAAATCAGATGTCAGTCTCACTCGTTGACGATCTTCCAATTATGCATGGAGGATTTGAGAAGATTGGGGTTAATGACGTGTCCTTTCAATCTTACCCTTGGGGAAAAGGAAAAAAAAATCAACACAGTGAAACATCCAACAGACACAGCCTGTTTAAAATGGGCTTGATCGTAACTGAGGAACGCCATCACAGAACCAAAAGAACAGTTTAGCGTAACTATTAAGTAACTTTTAAAAACGGATTCCGTGAAATCAGCCGCAAATATTCCATGCAAATGGGCTTTTTCATGTCATTACAAAACCCACGTTCACCCTAAAAGATCGTGATATTGAAAGCATTCCGGTGTGCTGTGCCTTCAGGAGTGCTCAAGGAAAAATCTTGACGTGACGGTGCATTACAAAAAAGAGCAACTTGCTCATAAAACCAGAGCCATGTCATTATGCACAAGTTACGTGTGCCTGTTTCTAAGATGTCACAATTATTCTTGTTTGACTGACAATATCATTGTATGTCGATGGCTGGCTACTTTCGTTAAAAATTCGAACCGTACGACCAAACAAATGATCAGAGTTAACGGTTTAATCGTCAAATCACGCAGAGCCAGGAGGTTTTTTAGTAATAGTCCCTGTCATATGACTGGCTGCGACGTCGCGGTGGGCTGTGGTAGGAGCGAGAGCGGCTGGAATAATGGAGGGGAAAACAAAACCAAAGAGAGGGGGGTTAGAATGTCAGATTTGTTTCCAGTGTTAATTTGACTCCAGAACCTTCTGTGACTATGTCAAATGAGGTTTGCAATAGGGTATCAAGAAACAAGGACAGATTCTTTTATATGTAAGAAGTGTGACGTCAGTTGAAACCTCGTAACTTCAACACTGCATCATTTATTTCCCTTTGAGTTGTGCTCATTTACATACAGGTGCAAATACCGTGCAAATGGGTAAGTTAAAAACCCATGTAATGGGTGAAAGCTTGAAAGCTCGGCAGAGTTTCCCCCCCCCAAAAAAAGTGTCGTTTTGGAAAACACTTTTGCTACAAAATATTAAAATGGTTACCTCATCAATTTCTTTTAAAACCTGGCTGACCTAAACACTCTTTTCTCAGTTCAATTTTTTTTTCATTTGATGGCTTGAACAGTCCTGTTTTACGTGCAGAAACAAAGAACACACCAAAAAAACCTGTTTACCTTCGGCTCCGAGAACGGCTACGGTAGTTACGACTGGAACTTCGGCTTCGGTGGCGGCGCGGGGAATACGATCTGGAGCGAGACCTGCAGTGGGTAACAACCAACCACCGAATAAAACATGTCCAAATACTGGGTGGCGTCTAACAGAATACAGACGTAATAAACAGTTAAAAGTTTCACCCAACTGCAAAAACTTTGAGCAGAAACAAATCAGATTTGCTTCTTCAGCTTTTGGGGGTTCTTTCAAAACAAAGCTTCAAAGCAAAGCCAACTGGAGACGCGACTGTTCAAAATGAAAGCGGTCAAAGGATATGGTACTGATGAGGAAATCCAGATGGATGATTACTTTGTGAATATGAAAACAAACAAAAACGCAAATCTCTAAGAAATTCTCAATGGGTCTCCATCGGTTAACTTTGAGAGTTTTCAGTTTCAAAAATATGGGAAGAATGCACAGCTAGGTCAACACATGGTATCAAACCCATGAGCGACACGTTCTTCCGAATACCACCCACCAGCATGACCACAAAACAGTTAAAACTCATACCTAATACATTAAAACTTGGATACCAGAAATGAACACTTTTTTTTGTCAAAAGAGAAACAATGATTACACACTTTTTACACACACCCGTGTCCTTTTAAACCAAACAAGCTGACGAAATTTGGGGACATTTATGGCCCATCTATGGCACGACGGCACAAGGATCCGACACGGACGGAGCATGCTCTGCATGTTGGTCAAGTGTTGAGTCGCGTGGACGGGTCGTGCCGATCGCATGACGGGCTAATGGTGGCCGCGAGAAGTTCGTGTCATGGTGGTCATGTGCTGAGTGGTGGCGATGCGACGAGCGAGCTAGTGGTTTTGTTTGGGTTTTTATTATGTTTTTCTAAGCTGATCTAGCCGCCCAGGGCCCTGTTGGGGGGGTTGGTTGAACCTAGAGCCGTCGAGCTGTTCAGCTGACGAACTGGTTAGCTGACTAGCTGTCTTTGGTTAGCTGACTAGCCCTCTTTGGTTAGCTGACTAGCTGACAAGTGCGCTAGATGGGGCGATACTGGGGGCTCCTGTAGGTGAGTTGAGTGCGAATACAGTGTCAAAACATATCAACATTTGTTTACTTAATTAAGAGAAAACAAGGCTTCAACTAAGTGAATTTTAAGTTTACAGACTTGACACGTTTTGGAAGTGATTCCCTTTTTAACTTATAAGCTTATCTCATTGAAATTTCAGTTGCCCAAAACATCCCTCAGTGTAAAATCATACGCGGAGAGCAAAGTTGGCTAGATCTTTCTTCTCATTAAAAAAATCAGGAAAATACATTATTTCAACTAGAGAGAACATCCATGTGTTTCCAAAAGGGTCAAAACATCTGCAAGAGACAGAAAAAAGGGAGAATCCACTGTACTACAAATTTAAAAAAAAAAAAAGCTAAGAAAGACAGATTCAAAACGACAATACACAAGGACCCCGTCCTTCCTCAAAGTTTTGAGATGAAGACAAACATGGTTGTCCTATACTGTCGTTATGTTTTATTGGAAGGAAATAAAGGGGGGAAAACAGAAGAAATCTCAGAAACTGGGAAAACTGCGAAGAGAGAGAGACACATTAAAAAGGAATACAAGTACAATGACTTTGTGACTTCAAAAATAACGTCTATGACTGCACCTGAAATGCACATTGATCTACGATGGCTTTCACT
>NW_019091477.1:803216-828642 GCF_001949145.1 Acanthaster planci | reverse complement strand
CCGTCTCACACCTTGCTGCATATGGTTTTCTGTCACTACACAGTTGCCTTCTGCCTTTAAGCAATTAAGTAAGCAAGGTGCTTACACCCTTTCATGGAGCTGTACTGCCCATGGATTTGTTCTCCGATCCCCAATGGGAATGCATTTAGATGTTGCGGCTTGACACAGTGCGATTGTAATGCATCACCTGCTTTACAGAGCCAGTGGATCAATTAAATTGTTAATGACTGCCAAAGGGGTAACAGGTGTACACCCATTCAGAAAACCACATCCAGTTGGTAGCTAGTGCCTTTGGAAATGGCTTTATAAATGTACAGCTCAGGACATCAATGAGGAAAGAATGGCACTGCGTTTTTTTTTTCCCCGTTGACCTGTATACACCTGTTAAACTTGTCTTTAACCCTAAGACTCCTCAGTCCTCCAACAGGTGAAGGATTGAGGAGGGTTAGGGTTAACACTTTTCAAACCCTTTCTGCAAAATGATGCTCGAGTATGACACTGCTGCCAAAAAAAAAATGACTCTGAGAAACAAGCTGAAAAAGAAGACAGGTGCTTTTCACCGCTTTTGAAAGCAACTTTATTCAGAATTGATGCCTGATCAGAAGAAACGCACTCTCGAAAACGGGAGCACTGTTTCCGCCACGCCAGTACAATAAAATCCCTACGCATACGCACATGCACGCAAATGTTTTGGCAACTCCATTGTGCGTCTGGATGGTAAACCTCATTGGACGCCGCCCCTCCTGTATGTTACTCTTTTCAGGCAGCTTTATGACCAAGCTTCAGTGAACTGTCTTCCCGTCTTTCCATTGAAAACCCAACCAGGCATGTCCTACATTTTCGCAGGTTTTGTGGACTAATTTAAGGCACATTTCCAGTACAACCTTCCAGTTTTTTTTTTTTTCCTCAGCCACCCCAAGAGTGTTCAGTTCTGTGTTTCAAAGCTTCAGATGAACATGGCCATCAGAATCACTTTTTAGAGTGAGCGCAGTCAACACGGGCTTTGTGCTAGATTTTATAACCACCGTAATTCCTTCCTGCCCGACTTCCAGCAGACAAGTAATGGCAAAACAAGGCAGCAGAGACGAAACCAAACGTTTTCCTAAACCTTGACGTTTCTTCAACAATGTGTTCAAAAATGTAACTGCTTCAAGCCTTTCATTTCAATTTCATGGAGCAAACAAAGGACATTTTGAAAATCATGTGAAGACACTTTGGTAAACAAGGCCTCAAGTGAGATGCAAGGGTCTCAACATGTCTCACGTCCAATTGCATACAGCGAACACGAGAGTCCCTGCCCACGCGCCTACAGTTGCCAAAGAAACGTGACCGATACCATCATCGGGTGCAACTCGGGAAGGAATACAGGAAATGCGCCTCTGAATGGCTGTAGATCTCGTAATCTCACCTGCTGCGGGACCTGCGGTTACGGCGACGGTTGTAGCGACAGTCCCGGGCAAAGTGGCCCCTCTGCCCGCACTCATAGCACTTCTCGTCGCTGATGGAGCGACGGGGCGGGTAACGGCCACTGCCCCGATTTCGGCTCTCCCCCGTCGACATCTCGACGGTGATCCGACGCCCACAGAGGTAGCTGGGTGAGATTCAGGGAGGAGGGAAAAAAGTGCTTAGCTCTATTTGGCCAATCCCTATCCTACTACGGCCAGTTTGATGACTGGAAAAAATAATGTGACCGACTTTAGGTTTGAGTGGCGGTAACTTCTTCACCTGCGAGCCACGTTCAAACCCCACCCAGGCCAGCCAGTGGGTTGGGTTTTCAACCTGAATACATGGAATTTGTCTCCCAGAAGTTATCTTGGGTTTCCCTTCAACATGTCATCTCCTTACAGGTTTCTTCGACCTTTGCTCTACGATATCCTCCACATCACTTTCACATTCCTTTGCCATGACTGCCCTACGCGTTGCTGCAGAAATGCTACTTCAGTGGAGGTCAAAAACATACCACAAGGAACGCCAACATAATCCTCTGACACACAAACAGTGCTGTCTAATTTCTCTCCACTTGGGAGTCTTTGCTGATTAAGTGTGAGAGGGTATTGTCATATCTGGCCTACTGACCCAAAAGTACATATCAAGACAGCGACGTTTCTACCCAACACTTTACTGACAGTGACTTTTCAAATGGCTATCACCCCAGAATTCGGCACTTACACAGCTGGGTGTTGAATGCCAACCGCCGGATATAACAAGGCCCCCCCCCTAACCTGTGCTTATGTAAATGCACATCTGCTTCACTCTGTTGTTTTCACTTGTTACGCATGAAAAATAAACCTAGCTACAAGTCTTTTGTGAAAACGTTTCTTTTTTTATCATGCCATTACCAGTCGTCCAAGCCATCTACGGCACGCAGCGCATCACTGCGATTCTTGAACTCAACAAATGCAAATCCAGGAGGGTTCCTGGCCACCCAAACATTGGTCAGGTCCCCGTACTTGATGAAGGCATCTTCTAGCTCATGACGACTGGCGCCCGACCCCAAGTTACCGACGTACACCTTGCAATCGACGCTTCGGTGGAAATACGACATTCTACTCACTCGACAGGTAATATCTGCAACAAATGATAGATTTCAATATTGATTCAAAGTTTGGCATTTCATTTTTCTTCCCAAGCTGTGGGAAGCGTAACAATTTTCACAGCTCACTCAAATTTTGTCAAACTAGCCAGGTTGTTTGATTTAAACACATGATTTAAATCTCTTTAAAATGTTTCTTTTAAATCACGTTTAAGAAACCTTAAATTTATGGGGGTATTTGAAAGGAAGAAATGGCAGAATTCAATACATGTATTATCTAATACATATCTAATACGGACTGAGCGATAAGATGCTACATGCACCAATGGGCTCTTACAAAAATTGGGGCAGCAGATTAGATGTCTTGACATGGAACAGCCGTCAAGACGATGAGGAATCAAGTGACGTAATGTTCAACGACCTTATTTTAAAGATGGCAACTGTGAGAGCGAACCCATGAGATTGAATGGGTGAAGGCAAAAAGACTGGGAAATACCAGAACGTGATAATCATTCATTAAATGGCGCTAAGAAAGCGGAGAGGCTAAGGATCATTTCTGTGTGCAAAAGAATTGTGCCCACGATGATAAGAGGGTGCGCTGAAAATGTTCAGTATGCCCACAAGAAATTGTGTATATGGATGTGTGGCTAAGGATGGAGCGGGAGTGAGAGTCCGTGCCACACTAGTAGTGGGACTAGGTCAGGGAGTCCACCTGGTACCTGGGCAAGCCTAGGGCCTAACTCGCCGTCGTTTGTCATGTTTGTGGAACTCCTTTCTCGACCATTTACTGAAGAGGCTTGTAATGGGGCAAAGTGGAAATGGGGCGAAGTGGGGATGGGGTGAAGTGGGGATGCGGCGAAGTTGGGATGCGGCGATGTAGAAACGGGGCGAAGTGAGTGTAATTTCTTAACCATGTCAGTGGTCATATATACATGGCGCAACAGCGAGCCACTCGTAAAAGCAGTGAAATGCATCTTTTAGGAGACAGATGCAAGTGTTGCAATTAACCAATACAAACTCTGTTCATGTACTGACCAAATATCGACACGTACTGTCTGAAAAGTTGCGAAAGACTTCATAAAACCTGACAAAAATTGATCATGCCTACCTCAACGTAGCTAGCATACGCGTGCAAATTGCCGGAAAATTAATAGCCGGGTACTCTGAAGGTTTTCACGTTTATAAAATGCTTCAGTCTCGGTGCCAGACACAACAGAATTTCACGGGGGTCGCCGCTGTAATACAAACCACGGGACAAGTGGTCAACACGTGGGCTGGCTGGACCATACCTATTATTCAGCCCCCGTTAAAAAGAGTCTAAAATCAACAAAGTTCAGCAGGGCCCAGTAACATCATTCCTCCATGGTAACATGCAACCCGCCATTTGTAGAGTTTCTCAAACAAAATAAAATTATTTTCTTGACACTAATCTTTCAATTTCTCTTCAATTTTGGTGGATAGCCAGTTACATTTTTTAATTATCCACATAAAACAACCCCCCCCCGAAAAGTGATAGTTCCCAAGCCTGCGCGCAGCTATTTTTTTATTGGCTTCCGGCCACTTTCTTGGGCACTAAGGGTGGTTTTTCATCCGTACTTTTACCAACCCTGCCCTCATCACGTGGAAACCCCTAGATCACTGGAGTTGATCCTGGCCCGTATTTCCACAATCCATCATTTTTTGGGGGGGGGGGGGCAAAAAATCTATTTTTTCAAAAGAAACTGAGGGGCGCACTTTTACGCTGAGCTCATCAGAATATCTCACTTGAATTTAGTGCGCGGCGTTCTTTATTGTTAATGGTATGCATACGTACAGAAGCACTATGCAGGTGAACTCCCCCCCCCCCGCTAAACTCTTTTCCAGAATGTTGCATTGACCCACTCTGAAATGCACAAATTATGAATGTTCTCATTTTTCTGTTTTCCTTGCAGTACGGACCATCTCCATCAGATCTTTCAGCTTACAATTTCACAACACTCCTAGAAAAAAGTAAAACAAACACCAGTTTCATGTATCAAAATAGTATGTTTTTTTTCACCCGGCTTCTTACAAATACAAACGTTTTCCAGCCATTTAAGCACTTTTTCAAACTTCTGTGTGGCTTGCCTACAAAGTGCACCACTTGGAAATTCCCCAAAACTTAACTCCCCATATACTTATGTAGCTTCTCAGTAAGTCCCCCATAATTCGGCATGAAAATTCAAAACAATTGGCAGGCTGCATAGGTTACTACCTGATAGACCAATCTACTCATCATTTGCTGTACTTTTGTAAATTTTGTTCAAAGAAGAACAAAAATTCCACTCTCCATCCACATTGTCCCAACTACGGACAGATGGAGAAACTTGAAAAAATTATCCTGGGGGAAATTAAAATATCAATGGTAGCTCTGGGGGTATTTCTAGAATGACCAGAAAATCTACAAGTAACTGGCCCCTCAAGGCTGTGTCCCTCTGTTAACAGGCAAAGACTTGCAGCCTCAGCTCCATATTTCTGAACTGCTGAGACAGCATTGGTAAACATCTGAGTGTGTTATACAACCTACAAGTCAGACACACAAGTTACTTTGCACATCCAATAAGGTGATATGCTCATTCACCCTGGGAGAAAGGAACTATCTCACAGAAAATAAGATACATAAGATTACTTTTATGCTTCGATTACCTTTCACCAAAACGCCCCTACTCCATATTAAGGTTTAGAAAGATAAGAAAAAAATTCCCCGGTGTGTGCCTGCTATTCTAAGTGGACAAGGAGTCGTCTACGGAGGGTATAGTGCAAGTATGCACATCCTCACGCAAATTAAACAGCACATGGTCACATGACCAATTTTCCTTTAAATGTGCACAAAACTATCCCATGATTGGCTTATGGTGACAATGGCACTCAAAAAAGAGACGCATTTTGCTCAGAAAGGCCAGTGAAGGTCGCATCCTGCTAACTGCCGTGGGAAATGCGGGTACCAGGGAACGGACTGCACACGACCAACTATCAAGTGGATCTCCCATGGACAACCAGTATTACATTTGTTTCAGAGGAACGTGACCAGCCGCCATTGCTAGGGGTAATGTCATGCACTCTTAGTACCACAGTAAAAAATTTACGCACAAATAAAATGAACCACAGAGTTGAATATCACAACCTAAACTTTGTAGAAGTACTACGAATCCTCCTCGAACCTTACAAAAAGTACTCTACCGTTATAAACCAAGATTACTTTGAGAAATTTACAACGCATAATCTTATTCACATTACGATTTTTGAAATAAGTTTATATCGTTATATAACATCTTATTTACAATTCAAATTCGTAAAGACATGCACCAAGTACAAATAAGTCTGACATCTTCACTGATAAAGTGAAAAATGTTTGTACAACAGATTTCAGATTTCATCCTAGGTTCTCCTTCTTCGGGCTGTTGATTGTAACTTTTTTTCAGTGATAAAAAGTTAGACTGCAGTGAATTTGTCAAAAAACTCAAATCACTTGGACAATACTAACACAGTGTAACGGCACAACTGGCAGTGGCTCTGATGTGGGATACACGTTATTCTACCCCTACAAAGGTGCATGTCAAAAACCAGACTGTTCTACTAAAAAAGGGAGTCGAGAAATACGAATTAATAATTGGGGCTCATAAAAATGACTCAACACATTCGAGGACAAATCTTAAAAAGAAAACTGAGCCTCAAGAAATTTGTGCTTTCAACGTCACATCTGTAGCTTTCAACTTAGCCACAAATGTCTCCCATCCTCACTACGAAAAGAAACCAAAAAAAAACCAGAAAGCGGTCAAATCAGGGCAAAGCCTCTTCCTCCTCCTCCCCATTGCTCTGAAACTCCGCCCCGTTCCGGCTCCCCTCCAGGGCCACCCGGTTCTGGTTCTTCCACAGCACGCTGTAGAAGCTGTCCGGGTTGCTCAGCAGCATGTAGTGGTTGCCCCGCTCCACCACGCGTCCCTCCCGGAGGACCAGGATCTCGTCCGCGTCCACCACGGTGGACAGGCGATGGGCAATGAAGATAGAGGTACGGCCAGCCGTCACAGTCTTCATGGCATTCAGGATGTTCTGCGTTAAGAGCAAGCAGGGAACAACTCACCGCTGGTAGACAGTCTCATTTTGGGCCCAAAAGTGTCAACTTTCAAAACAAGGCGAGACAAGGCCGCTAACAGCCAAACCCTCCAAATACCGATTTGCAAGAGTCATTTGAACATTTTTTGTACATTACTAATAACTTCAGGCTCGTAGTTTTCAATAGACTGGGGCAGGACCACTGGACAAACTTTGCTACCACAAGAAGCTATGCACAGTGACTAAGTTAAAGGTCCACACATGTTCCACCTCCGCCGATATCAGGGACTTTGTACACAAGAAATGAGGAATAAGTGTGCTTTCGTTTAAGCTGGAGGGAAGCAAAAAGCTTGACATTTTAACCCGCCAGCTGTGCATGTGCACATTACACAGAAAGCCAGATTATGTTTAAACTTTCTCCGGCATGAGGTGGTTAGTGGAGCTTTGTCACATGAGAACCAAATCTCAATGAACCACAAGGAGGCCTTTTTTCTTTTCAAATTGGGCTCAAACGACCTGCTCACTCTGAAAGAAAAAAGTGATTACAGCTAAAATAGCCTTAGCGTAATCTCGTTAAAATGTTTTGGATTATGAGCACTTCTCAATTCTGAACTGTATATTTCACTATCTGACTGAAACTAAACTTCTTTGAAAATTCAGCTTTTTTGGCTCAGTCCCACAGGGATCCCATCGAAGACACCAACATACCACAGCGAAGCTTACAAAAGGTGTCTTCTGTCAGCATTTAGACTGCGATACCTGTTCAGTGATGGAGTCAAGAGATGATGTTGCTTCATCGTACAGGATGATTGGAGGATTCTTGAGAATTGTCCTGGCTATAGCAACGCGCTGTTTCTCACCCCCTGGGGACACCAACCGACACCAATGAAAATAAGCTGCCTTTCACATCCAAACTGAGAAGAAAACATGGCTTCAACAGACAATGGGAGTTATTGTAAGATGCAGTCTTCAGTAAGATGCAGTCTTCAAGAAACAGTCCAAATTCTGCAGTTTATTGGCATTATGCATTAAACCTTGAAAAGTCGTTGGACAATCTGACAATCTTCACAGAGGCAGCACACGACACACTGTTCCTCCAACATGGCTTCAAGTGAACCTGCACTCCAACATGGCTGCCGGTGCAACCCGGCCATACAAACCTGACAGTTTCAGGCCCCGTTCCCCCACTTCGGTGTCATAGCCCTTGGGCATTCTCCTCACGCTCTCGTCCACGTCGGCCATCTTGGCGGCCGCAAACACCTCTTCCGTCGTGGCGTCGAAGTTCCCGTAGTGCAGATTGTAGAAGATGGTGTTGTGGAAGAGAACGCAGTCCTTATAGGACAGAAAGAACACCCAACACTTTGTAGTCAGGTGACGCACTTCTTGGAGTTCCTTGACTCTTATCAAGTAATGGTATTATGAAACCATAACGTGAAACAAGTCACCCATACACCCGGTTTTGATATGCTACCTACCTGGGGGACCACACCAATTGAACTCCGTAGACTTTCCAGGTCCACGTCACGGATGTCGCTGTTATTGATTAAAATACGCCCCGAGTCAGGGTCATAGAATCTGTACAACATTCTGATGATGGTAGATTTCCTGCCAAAAAAAAAAAACAGAAATAAAAGAGTATAGCCCATCAAAATAAATCAGCATGATAGCCTGGGAGGGTACTGTACTTCAACTGGTGTTGTTATATAATGGTGTTCTGAAATCCCGTCTCAGTCGAAACGTTACACTAGTGGACTGTCTGAATAACTTCATCGTGGCTGACAATAACATGCAAGTCTATGGACAATGGTTGGGGCCACTGGCAAGTGGAAGTGTTTGTTCATAGCCACAGCCACAACTTTTGGACACGGCTGTTAAGTTTGCTGTCTCACCCAGATCCACTCCCACCGACAATGGCCACCTTCTTCCCCGCGGGGACGGTGAAAGACAAGTTCTTGAAGATTTGCTGCCCTTCCACGTAAGCGAAGCTGACATCTTCAAACGTGATAGAGCAGTTTTGAGGCGTTATGTCGAGGGCCGGGGCGTTTACTTTACTCTGGCAAATGAAAAAAAGGAACAAACCCCCCTAAAAATCATTGTCTTAAAACGCAAAACTAAATCTCCACTGGCTGTGGGTAGAAACACGCAACAGACATATTACATTGCTAAACCAGTTGAGAACTCCATTAACCCCTTCACGCCGGGATTCTTTTGACCGTCACTGCTGGGCTGTGGTATGCCCAGTATGCAAAGCTCTGTCCAGCAGCAGGCCCCATTGAACCAGCAGCTGCATGGTGAATAGACTGTATGTGTGGTATGCACTCATCCTCGCACAAAGCCATGGCTGTGGATGGCTCCCGGTCTGAAGGGGTTAACTTGTATGATGTAAAACCTCACCGTCTCTTTGTGGCCGACTGTAAGTTTTCCAACATTGTTCCTATCTGTGAACTCCACGTTATTTTGTTCGAGAGTCCAGCAAAAATGTTTGTGAAGAAGACCCATTTTCTTTAACTTGTAAGACAGAGCCCCAAAAAAAAGGCTTTCCAGCCTGCTGCAAGTTTAGCCAGCATTTTTTTTTTGGCCCAAGATTCAAGATTAGAACAGCCTTTCTAGAAGGGATGCTCCAACCATTCTAAGTTTACAAACTTAAACCCATCCCGAGCAGCGAGGTTACGCAGTGAAAGAAGTGGTCACCTACCGTGATTGAGGAATCCACTTTCAGCAGGCTGAACATGGTGCCCATGTCGATGAGGGACTGCCGGATCTCCCGGTACACTGACCCGAGAAAGTTAAGGGGGAGGGAAAGTTGAAAGAGAAGACCGTTCACCATGACCAGGTCCCCGACGGTGAGGTTGCCTGAGCAAGTGGAGGAAAAATTCATCGGAAGCTCTGAAAAATTACCCGTCACGCAGGAAAAACCACCGCTGTTTGGCAAAGACAACTTGTCAACCTCTAACTAGCTACAATGTTTCCCACCACGGAAAAAAGGAATGTCAAAGACTTTGGGAGCTCTCCCTTTTCACCTGACTAACACTTAGACTTGTCAGAGATTGCAAATAGTTTGTTATTGCTATTCACGAAAGATCCCAAACGATGGCAATGTTAACACCAGTGGAAAAACCTCAGTTCAATATTTGATGTTCTTGTCATGACTTATAGCCTTCCTACATGTAACAAGCAGAGGGTTACGGCTATTGATGGACTTTGCTGCTTCATATCTTGTGGCCTTTTTCAAACATTCTTCACACATTAACCCTAACCCTCCTCAATCCTCCAAAATCCTTCGGGCGGTTTTGGAGGATTGAGGGTGAATGGCAAAAGTGCATGGCTGATTATGAAGGATGCCATGCATGAAGGTCGTGGATTAGACCTTATATTGTTTATGCTTGGTCAAGCACAAATTCAGCCCGATATTTCCTTTGAATCAACCGCACAGCTCAAGAATGCCCTTCGCACAGCCTCAACATAATGACAGGAATTGCTGGAGGATTTTGAAGGATTGAGGCAGCAGGCAGACCCCCAAAAAACATTTTCAAGAAATTTTGGAGGATTGAGGCTGAATGCAATTTTTTCACGTTGAAAATCGGAGGATTTTGGAGGACTTTGGAGGATTGAGGATGGTTCCTAGGGGGTTAGGGTTAACGACTGGCCAAAGCAACAGGCACCTCATCCCTCAAGCCAGTTTTCAGAGACCTTCCCTCAGAGCATGGGGAACCTTCTCACCCTGGTTCCACAGAACGACAAGATGTAGTGTGAACGATTCCCTACCGGCGATAATTCCTTTGCTTGCAAGGACCATGATGGCGGCCAGCGATGCGCTGAAGATGGCGTTCTGGCCCCAGTTGAGGAGTGCCAAGCTCGTGGTGGTCCGGAGTGACGCTACCTCGTACTTGGCTAGATTCTTGTCGTAGTTCTTCGTTTCGTATTTCTCGTTGTTGAAGTACTTCGTGGATGAGAAAAGGAAAAAAAAAAAACAAGTCCCTAGCCTTGACATATTTGATAGCAACTAAGCCACAAAGAGATAGTATAACGTTGACGCACGCAGTCCCCCCTTATCGTTGAGGAGTTCGCACATCCAAGCAAGTTATCCTATTGGTTGATGGAGCACTCAAGTGCCCAGTCAGTGAGTACAACCTGGACAAGAACACTGTGTCAACTCAACGATGGCTTGCTGCATTACTCAAGAAAAAACATCAATATTGGCAGAAAGGTTGCACACTTACGGCTTCAACTCGCTATACCAACAATGATCACTATTTTTACCTACGTGCAATATTTGACAAGCATGCCTTTTCTTCCGAGTAGGTCAGATTAACTACACCAGACTTGTCGAAAAAGACACAAACCAACCCAACTACTGATTTCATGCGTGATTTCACTGTTTAAACAGAATTTCAACTGTCCCTAGGTAATATTGCAAAAGGTGTCCAAAGTCAACTACAAAAGTCAGCATCTCCATAAGAAAATGACGGGGGCACCAGTTATACCTTAACTGTCTCGTAGTTGATGAGTGAGTCGATGGCTTGGTTACCAGCCTCATTGTCGGCATGGTTCATCTCCACCCTGAATTTCGTCCTCCAGGCGGTGATGCTGAGCGTGAAGGCCGCGTACGCCGCTATGCAGGCCAGCGTGACACCTGCAAACGGGGCTCCTAGGCTGAAGTACTGCAAAGGCAAATGCAGTGGAAGAAAAGACTCAACTTTAAATGTATCCACAGAGTGCTACGCTACACTTGGGGAGATGGTTGAGCCTTCCGCTCATGGGGGGAGGGGGAATTTGGGGTGCAGCCGTGCAGGTGCCGAGGTCCGTTTCAATTACTGGACCGATAAAGAATTTTGTAGCATCTCACCATTATTCCTGTGACCAGACCGACTTCAAATATCGTGGGGACAATGTTGAACACCAACGCCATCAGAACAAAGTTAATGCCTCTGCAAAACCAAAAGAAAAAGCCACAATCAAAAAAAAAAATGCACGAACGGAGAGAAGATGCAACCAAGTCAGATTATGTGCCACACCCGACACTATTCCCATGACACAGGGAATAATGTGGCTTCATGGACCGTGATCCTTCTCTGGTTTTCTCTGAGCGCCTTGCCGAGTGCAACAAAAACCCACTCGGCTGAAAAGGATTTCGTGCCATTCCATACTACACTGGATGAGCACAAGCCTCGATACTGTACAGTTTATGCAGATGTCCTACCACTTCCGTTGACTGCTGAATCCAAAGATATACGACAATTCTTCATGATCACTGTCACACTCTGTTGAATTCAGCCGGTTTGACTTGAATTTAATAATAATAGTAATTGAAAATTTCTAATGCGCCGTTTCCATAGAAATGATCAACGGCGCAGTACAAATAACGTCAAAAATAACTGATTTAACGTAAAAAGAATTGATTTAAGAAATGAAAGGATAGGGATAAGTGTATAGGGAATGAATTTAGAATATTAAGCTTTTGCCACAATTGTACACACCTGCTCCCCCTGTCGATGGCTTTGGACAGGCCACCAGTCTGGCGCGACAGGTGAAAGTTCAGGTCCAGGGAGTGCAGGTGGTAGAAGACGTTCCGGGCGACCCGTCGGATAGAGTTCTGGGCCACTTTGGCAAAGACAGCATTCCGCATCTCGTTGAAGAGGGAGGCTCCCGCCCTGGCTGCTCCGTCTATTGGCAACCAAACAACAAGGAAAATGTCACATGTGTTATTCATAAGATGACATCCAATTCTTCATAACATTGGAAGAACCAGTTCAGCAAGGATACGACATGATTTGAAGTGGGGCTTGTTGCCTTGACTTTGTTTCTTCGTGATAAACTCTGGGCAACATTTGACCTCCCTCCTCATGGGCTGTCTGGCCCTTCAGAACCCCACACCACAACTGCTACAAAGCTAAGGTGGCGTTTGAAACCTCCTTAAATTGAGGGTTTGGGGGGGGGAAATAATTGAAAAAGTAAACAGTCCTGTTGAGAGCTGGGGTCAATTTCAAGAAGTAGTCATGCAAAAGGCATTTGCTAAGGCTGCATCTGTTGTGAAGACCTCCGTCTAGGGCTTCGCTTCGTTGAAAATATGCTGTGATACACTAACATTTGACGGCTCTGGAAGCCCGTTTCTGATACAGACAGAGCAGAGAAAAAAATATTCGCTAAGCAAAAAACCGAGAACCGGCCATAAATTCTTGAGGGGCATACTGCCTCTGAATGGTTCCCCGTCGATATCTGCTAGCACCCAATTTGCTAGGTGATCTCTTCTCGGTACAAAGCTTCGTAACGTTTCATCCAGATCTCCGCGAATGAAGGTTTTAACCACTTGCTGCCGGGTGGTTTGAAAAATGCAGTGCACAAAATCGGGACTTTTTCGAGATTTTTAGTTTTCAAAATTCTTCAAAAATTCATCATTTCAATTAATGGAAGTTTACAAATTACACCCACACAAATTACTGTCAGGTGGCCACTCTAGTCTGGCAGACAAAATCTACTGACGCCCGAGTATTTCGGCCAGGCCTGCAGCCTTGTAAAAAGAGCCCAGATTGTGCAGTGTTATGTAACTTTCTTTTGTTCACAAACCAGGCACAGTGCACTGCTGACTTCTTTTCAATAGGGGCCAGATTAGGGTACTGTGTGGCTCATCGCTGCAGTGGTGGAGCGCTTTTGTCCCCGGTGGTAATCCGCTTGCTCTAAATGCCCAAAACCATGGTATACTGTTTCAAAACAAGGCTGGATCATCTCCACTATTGAGAGTGAAAAAATGTTGGTAATGCCCAGCAGCCTGGTGTTTTGTTCTGAGTACGGTCTTTTGTTAACAAGGCCCAGTTCCCTTTGTCCGATTTCGGCGATCCCGGCCACGCATATAAACACACAGTGCCCGAAACCTGAGTCCCCAGCGGCAAGTGGTTAATTAGCACTTCCACACTTACA
The DNA here is from genome assembly GCF_001949145.1 of Acanthaster planci. Next base: position 815,123 of record NW_019091477.1, on the reverse strand, counting down.
GCCAATAAGGAGGGCTGTAGCCACTGTCGCAGCCTGGCCGCCGGACGCCATGGCATCTGCTGCTGCCTGGTGGTCATTCAAATGGTCCACAGCATATTTGAAAAGAAATGGCACGTAGACATTGGCAACCTGCCAAAAAAAAAGGACACTTATGAGGGCTCAATCCACACTGCGGTATAAATTGGTGCTAAAAACACAACCCCATTAGGCATATTAGGGTACAGAAGTGCAAATGATCTACGTTCAGTGAAAGCCTACAACTGTCTTCCTTGTTACACGGATTTAATTATCGTTATAATTCTATATTGCCGCCAAGAACAGATATTTGGTTAGAACGGGAAATACTTGCATGGCAATGGCAGGTTACCAGCCAAAATAAATGCTCTCTTTTCCCCTTTGCAACTGGTCCTCCACTGGGATTTTTTAACAGAGTTATTCACAATATGACACGACCCCAACTTCATACCCAAAAAGATCTATTTCCTGCTCATGGATTGACACTGGTAACCATGTGACGCTGTACGTACAAGCAACAAAGAGTTGGACTACGTATGATTATTGTGCAACAGAGTTACAAAATCTTGACCTTTTCCAACGATCTGACGATGTTGATTTGAGCCCTATATCGGTGGTTTTGTGATATTGTGAGTTGTTCATATTAAACCTTGGTTATTACCTTGGCACCAACCAGAAGGCCGAGAGCCGTCATCACCCTGATCTTAATCCCCCTCTCGTCCCTGGGCCAGATGTAGGACAGCATCTCCCGGATGATCTCCCAGCCAGTCACCTGGTTGGTGACGCCCGTCTTGGCCGGTACGCCGGTGCTGAGGGCGTGGAGTCTGTCTTTGCGCACCACGATGCAGGTAACTGCGGGGTTGACCCAGTGCTGAAATGCAGACCACAAGGACACTCTTTCAGACAATCCAACTAAAAGAACGTAACAGCCACAAACAAAAATTGGGGGGAGGGACCTTTATCTGCTCAGTGCCATTCAATTTTTTTTTATGAGTGTACAAAACATACCAGAGGTAGCTTTTCCTCCAACCCCCAACCCCTTCCCAAAGAAGTACAAAAGAAAATCATAATGGCCAATCTCCATTTTATACATTTTTTGAAAACAAATTCACAAGCCTGATATCCCTTGTCCCCCAGAGTAAAAACCCCAAAGCGTTCACCAAGGATAGGAAATAGATGATCAGGTTATGTCGCAAGCCTGATATAACATGGATCAACTGACTGTACAAGGCACTGGCAGATAGTGGCTAGCACAAGGAAGTATCAGTCTGCTCAACTAAGGAAAGTTTTGACGATATTAAATCAAGGTCTATTTGGTAAATATGTAAACACTCAATTAGAAAGTCAAGGTTTTGGACACAGATGATATGTTCCATAATTTGCCATTTTTATCCACTGAAGAAATGTAAAATGCTTGGAGTTTTTCCCCTGAAATTTATCACTCAGCTGAAATTCAGTAACGTACGGAGAATCATTTACCTGTTTTTGTTGCAGCAATCCATACTGTCTACTTGATAAACACACCCTGGTGGTACGAGGGGATTTCACCTTATTGAGAAGAAACGACGTATTCCTCTGCAAAATATATACATGTATTTAGCACAAAAATAGAATATTGGTCAAATAATTATGATAAACATAACAAAGCAGCTACTTTTTTTTTTTTTTAGTCATACAAATTAATCATCGCAAACAGCATGACTCTATTACCCGGATTACAGACGTTTACAACACCCCGGCCTTTGAAATTGAACAATGCAGAACACAAATCTTCCCAGATGTCCGGCCATAAGAATACCACATGTAGGCCTAATATGTCGGGCTGAACATCTAAACATGATGTAGGCATATGAAGTGATCAAGTAAGGTAATTTAATGTTAGGCCTACTTCTGATCATGTACATTTATGCAAAACAGTACAATTACATTTCTGTAATGTGCAACATGTGCCAGTATCATGTAGGCCCATGCTCCTGTGGGGTTTTCTGCACAGTCATGACAGTACAGGAAGATGAAGACAGATGGCAATGCTTAAGTTAACTGATGAACGACGGCAGACAACGACATATTGTAACATGTCAATTTCAATGCAATGAACATTCACCTGACATTTGTCTGTTTGTTCTTATTTATGCCTCATTTAAATGAATTAAATGCAAGACTAATTTTATCACGGTTTCCTATTGTTGGATCCAAAGAACAGTGCCCTCACTCATATCGTACGATATGATCGTATACGGTATAGCGAGCCGATCATGCCCATGCGATCTTTGGTAATCACGGTTATCAACATACTTTCATGATTTTAGGCTCATTTTTACCTGGTAATTTCCTGAATTTATTGGCCGTTTGGGTAATACATAGGTGCTTCTGGTTTGGCGAATTCTGGAGGTAAGGGAAAACTGAATGTTGGGTATAAACGACGTTTTCAACAACGACGTCTCTAATCTCGGAACCGACAAGAGCGCTGCCATCTTGGACTTTGCATGATGGGAAAAGCTCGCGGATTAATTTTTAAACAGAAAGTAGCTTTAAATTTGTCATTCATTTGGGCAGTTTATGTCAAAAACTCTCTGTCTAATTTTTGAAGTATTAACTACTTGAAATTTAAAAGTCAGTTCCTTACAGTACCAAAAAGATCAAATTTTGACCTATTTTTTATACGTCTAATCATGCGCCAGGATACTAATTTTGGGGTGTTGTAGGCCACTCTGTCGCCAATGCAATGTTTTGGGAAATGAAGAGACACGTGTAAAATGGGAGACGCAGGAAAAGTGAAGAAGTTCGGCTCCAACAGCGTGGAAATAGAGGAGTTTGGTCCCCAGCTGAAGCTGTTGAAGGCAAACGATCAGATAAGAGAACTTCAGACGATTATTAGAAATAAGTAAGCTCGCCGCAGAAAGAACTTCAATTAGAACATTCATGATGAACATAATTATTGACAGCCATTGATTGACTGTGGGCCTATTATCAGATTTATAATATAGGCCTAGGCCTAAATTTTTGCATGAATGCAAACATGAATATGGCGTACGGTAAAATTAGATTTCTGTGTATCCATAGGCCTAGATGGTATTTCAGTGGCATAATGTGATAATTAATAAGTATCCCAGAGCTGAGGTTGCCAGACATGCCAGATTAACACTTGCATTTGGGTCATTCCATGAGGTTGAGGCACAATTTGTGACGGTGTCAACTGTTACATGGGTTCCATAAAATTAAAAGAGTTATTTCCCTGCATGTGGATTCCCAATTGACATTGTTATACATCTTGCAAGGCTGAATACAGAGGGGTGTGTTATGTTTACAGAGTAAATGACCTACTCTACAGCCTATTATAGTACAGGTCATGACAGGTGGTAAATGTTACCCATGTAACAAGGACACCGTCACAAATTGTGCCCCAAAGGCCCAACCAATGGAATGACCCATAACATTTTGTTGAATTCTTTTATTTCCTTTTTCATCAATTCATAGATTCTATAAACAATACGTAACTTGTTTACATTTGATTTATCATTTAATTTCCTGTCGCAGATCAACATCAAGAGGAGATTTTGTATTCTATGCCGACAGACTAGTAAGTGTCTGGGATAGAGATGATAAAGAGTTATGAAATCTTATTTGCTGCATGCTGCATAGGCATATTTGCCAGGAGCTTTCCTGGAACCCCAAATAATCCACCACTGTGCAGAAACCTAGCACTGCATTCAAAAGCATCCAGTTTCTCTATCCTGCAAAATCTTCTGAAAAGCTGGATTTTGTAGGTAAAAGAAACTTTGAAACATAAAAATTCTACCTTTAATGTCATTTCAGGCGGAGTGAAAATAATTAAATTATGCCTTCTTGTTTCCTTACCTGCCTAATTTCTTGTTTATGTTGTTGATTTACGATGCATTTCGACTTTTTGCTCTAAACAAAATATGTAGCCATAACTGCAAGTTTACAACCTGCACTACAAAATAAAATTACCTTCGTAGATAAAAAGTGTCAGTGAAATAGTTCAAAAAAATTCATTTGCTTTGAAAAAAATCCACAAGGTTAAGGGAAAAAAAAAACATACAAAAAACTCATTTTTCTCTCTTTGATCTGATAAACTGCTTTTGACTACTCATGCTCGTGCCACTTTTCAGATCCGACTAGTCGTTGAGGAGGGTTTGAATCAGCTGCCGTACAGAAATGCGGTGGTGACTACACCGACCGGTTGCAAGTATGAAGGGGTGCAGTTTGAACATGGCAACTGTGGAGTCAGCATCATGAGAAGTGGTACGTTCAGATAACATTGGAAATAGTTAACACTTGTAGTTCTTTAGGATTTTTTTCAAAGGAGTACTCCGTGAGTTGTTTTTTTTTCTACAGAGAGTGAAATTATTTTAAGCAACTGCTGAAAATGTTCATGTTGAATTTGTGTGACGTGGAAACTTGCCCGCACCTGATTTCTCCACATTGTTGCGCTTGTGTAAAATAACCGAATCAGGTGAAATCGGCTGCCTTTTCCAAAATCCCTGTCGGGTTTTTCCTAGCCCCTTAGCAATGCAACAAATACCAGCACATACTTGAAATAAAGAACATGCTATGCAACCCAATACAATACAACACAATACAACTCAACACAACGCAACGCAAAACACAAAACAAAAGACGCAACAGTGGATTTTGTGGCACTGTGCTGTGCTCTAATCAAATGAATGTACCACCCTTGGCACTCATCAGTAACACAGTAGCAGCTCCCGTCCATACTTGCATATAGATCTGACAAGTTGCGGACCACTGTCACTTTCTGTTGCATCTTTGCAAGGTTGGGGTCACTGCGCATCCACAGCATGACAGGTAAAAGCAACCATTGATTAGCCTAGTTTAATATATCAGGCAAGATATGGGACGGAGGGGTACCCCCCCTTACCTGTCCAATCCCTATACGCACTCTAGACTATTGTTACCTAACACCTCCTCCTAGAAGTCTGTAAAGAATTCCTGAGATTTCGACCAAACAATGACCAACACAAAGGCCGGGGGGGTTCTCTCCGTCCCATATCTTGCTTCAAATGTAGTTTAACCGTCATGCCAGTCAGGTTGTTGTCTCGTATTCCCTCCATCGCTCGCCAGGCGAGGCCATGGAACAGGGTCTGCGTGACTGCTGCCGCTCCATCCGCATCGGCAAGATCCTCATCAGAAGCGACGATGACACCAACGAGGCCAAAGTGTTCTATGCCAAATTCCCTCCGGACATTCACAAGAGGAGAGTCCTGCTCATGTACCCCATATTAAGTAGGTCCACTATACTGAAGTTTGTTCACATCTGGTAATGAGGCTAACTTTCAAGAGGCGCTGGGTTGGAAAAAGCAGTTCGGGAAGCTGTTGTATAGCATTTTCTTCACAAAAACATCCAGCCCAACCCCTTCCTCAACAATACCTTTTTTCCCCCGGTAAATATGAAGGATTTGATTCGCCCCAATCATTGAAAATTAACTGTTGGCAGCTTACATCTAAAATCTTGTCAAGGATCTGCACCTGTTGATCACAGATTCAAATCCTGTTCCGTAACTTGACTACTGCCGATACAAATGTGTATTACAGATAACTGTTACTCGCTTCATTGCTGAATTCTTCAAATGTTGCCAATTTTTGTTAGGTTCCGGTAATACCGTCATCCAAGCTGTGCGAGTCCTTGCAGAGCACGGAGTCAAAGACAACATGATTGTGCTGCTCACCATTTTCTGCACACCAAACGGTAGGTTCTGATGGGAGTAACCACCAACTTGTTTCAAGGTGCAGGCCTTGTACGTATTACCAGTGACTTTTACACAGCTACAGGGCTATGGAGGGTTTGCATGGCTGCCATCTTGCAAGCCAGTGCTTTTGTTCCACAGGGTATAGCAAATGAGGTTTGTCTGTGAAACAAAACTGCCCTGCAGGATGGCAACCATGCAAAGCCTCGACTGGAAGCTTTGATGAAAATTGATGGAAACCTGATCAAAATGGAAACACTGGGCACAGTGTGGAAACTGTAATGTGGAGTATGAACAGTGGCCCAAACTTCATCGCTGTCAGTCTTTATTTGCTGGCTGAAGACTTATTGCTTTATAACAGGGGCTGAATAGTGTCACCCCATGGTGCCCTTTCTTGATCTGAGAAAAGGTGTAGGCCATTGACAGGAAATAGGCCCTGTCCAAAACCTCGAGATCGCAGCTAGGTCTAGGAGGTTGCCAATTGTGTGTGTAGGTCCAGGCCGACAGTGAAAACAGGAATAGCTCTGGGAAGCCCATCAGATAATGGATTTATTTCACTTGGAACATACTGGTGTAGTGAGCGATTTCGGCCAGTAGCACACTCGACTCATTGCGCAGAACCACCACACGTTGTGGGAGGCTGGGAGTCCGACCGAGGAAAAAGGCCAAGTTTGACCAGGGTACAAATGTTCTGTACAGCTCTGGAAATCGAGATTGTGGCTGTTCTTGTTTGAGTTGCATCTTATTTACCCATCTTTTTTCAGGTGTGAAATCCGTCATCAACAAGTACTCTGGAATCAAAATTCTCACATCGGAGGTCCACCCAGTCACACCGAACCACTTTGGACAAAAATACTTTGGAACTGATTGAGGGGCCCCAGGAAGTATTAGAATTGGTTTTGGGATAGAGAGACGAGAGTGCCTACCATCTGCTGAAGCGATGGTGGTATGCATCAATGTGATCCTGACAACGGATTTCAAGTCAGGGTCTGCAGAATTCTTACCCACTCAAACGCCAGTTATTTGGTTATATGGATATTTTCCAGCATAGACAAGTTTTTGAATACTCATTTCCCAAGAATTGAAATGACTTCTGCTGCGCGGAATAAATGTCAAGGGCAGATCCGGGGTGGGTGGAGGAGAGTCGGGGCAGTGCCGTCCCCCCCCCAGCCAGATTACATTTTTTCAGGCGATTTTTCTGTGATTTCATTTTCCTCCTGTGTGAAAATGCAACATCACCCCTCAGAAAGGTCGTAAAGGGTTATTAAAAAAAATTCCAAATTCTTTGCGTTATTGTGGAGGGAGGGATTGAAACAGACTGGAGAAGGGTTGACGGGCAATTTTTCCAGCTTCACAGATGTCCGACTTGAGTTCTGCAAGCCGTAGTGGGATTAAACTGTGAAACTATATTTCTTCTGTCCTGTATGTACTTGTAAATAGCTTATTAGACCAGGGAAGGTAGCATGTGGTTAAACCTCAACTTCTTTCATATTTAAGACGTCCTGTATAAAAATCCCCGTAGCTGTGCTGAGAGCACAGAAGTTTTACTAGTCTCCCAGATGCAGCAGTAAATGTATGTCATAGCTTTAGCGCCCACTTGTATCATACCAAAATAAAGACACGTTAACAAATATTACTTACTGAGGTGTGCATTTATGACACTAAGCCTTTTGCGAGTTAAATTTGAATACAGTCTGGTAAACTGTGTTATCTTAATGCACGTAAACACAACAATTTGAATTCCCCAGACTAAAGACACTTGCTGTATCTCGTGATTTGAAGCAAGCTTTTGCATGGCTATCATCACCTGTCTGAAATGGACAGGTTCCTTTGTGCCATTCTTATCCATTGAAAACAGAGAATTGTTGCAAGACGTCTCTTATGTAACTAAGCCCCGAATCACCAGGTATACCAACAGTATTTTTAGTGTGGAGAATTCAAATTGTTATGTTCATGTGAATTTAAAGAACCTGGTGTACCAGATTCAATTCAAATGTTACTCGCAAAAGTCTTATTCTTTGAAGCCTGGTGTACGTTTTTTGTGATGTACAGGAAGCAGAACCTCACAGAAATAAAAATCGAACTCAGGCATCCGTTTCAGTTGTTTCACATAATGTAACAGCTTTAATGTTTACACTGTGCAACCATTACCGATTTGCACACTCGTTGGAGGATCCTTTCCTTCACAAACTTTGAAAGTTTTCCCTTGACTCTTGAAACATGTTCCCACTGGACTGGATGGTTATAATGACCAAATGCAAATAGCCCCAAAACCAAAGAAGTGTTTTAGAGAAGTTGATTTTTTTGTCAAAAGTAGGAGGAAAGAGAAATTACAAGTTGAGTCGTCGACCCGCTCAAGACTTCTTGAGAGTGAGGATAACAGAAGTTATGGTTTTTAGGACAGTGGGGTCTTTTCCCAGCTTGTCGTGTGGCGTGCGCTGGGCCTAGGTGCGCTGCGCGATTCTCTTGTCGCGTTCCTCGGCGATGGTCAGACGGATACCCTTGCCCTTGGGCAGGGACACCAGGGACTTGTTCCCCTTGCCGATGATGAACACGTTGGACAAACGGGTGGCAAACGAATGGCCTTAAAAGGGATAAAAACATTCAAGTGGTTGGTCACAAGATGTGTGCAACGGAAACACTAGCAGTCCACATGCCAACAGTGAGTTTTGTATACACCAGGGGTGTGAGGATTCAGCTTTTTAAGCTTGTATTGGCTTTTTTTTTGTTTAGATGTTGACCCTTTGTGTGCACCTGCTGTGTACATTTCAGCTTCTTGCTAGCTGTTTTCAGCTTTAATTTTAAGTGGCCACTCCCACCCCTGACACACCCATGCTACAGAGTACAGACAGGCAACCTTTACTGAATGGCTACAACTTTCTAGTGCAAGACAGCGGATGAGATTTTTCATGTAAGAGATTCTCCTACGAATGATGCACAAGAGAAATTAATCTGTAAGATTTCGGTTGTGTCTTACCAGCGGAGTCCTTCACATGAACGATGTCGAAGGATCCCGGGTGGCGTTCACGGTGCATGACCAGCCCGACACGCCCCAAGTTACGCCCTCCGGTGATCATGCACAGGTTGCCTGGCAAGGATTAGATAATCTTTCATAACTGAACATGCTAAAACATAAATCTGATACTTAATTTAACATTTCGGCATGGACTAATCCGAGGAGACACGACTGGCCAATCAAAAATAACCCTTGCACAATCTCAATTCCCATGACATTTCCTCTGACCACAGGATTCCACAACATCTCATTTTTCACCCACTTGCCACAACATTCTTTCCCGGCCCTTTTCACTGACCGTCGGAACCCTAAGAATAGATCTTACCACTGTCAAATTTGATGTAGTCTGTGATGCGCCCTGTAGCAATGTCGACCTTGACCGAGTCATTCGCCTTGATGAGGGGGTCCGGGTACCGGATGGTGCGAGCATCATGGGTGCTGAGGTACGGGATGCCCTTGGGACCAGTCCAGACCTTGCGCACCTTGCACAGCTTGTACTGAGAGAGAGAGAGAGAGAGAGCAGTGAATTCCAAGCCAATTAATGCACCTGCAACTGTCAATTTCCTCACAGAGTGAAATCAGTTGGGCTGGACTGCATCATAAGTTGAACCGAAAGGGGGAATAGGTGCACTTGACTCCTATCTACTATGCATCTGCACGGCCTACAGCTGATGAGATGCCGCACTAGCCAGTACCAAACGCTGCGTCTCACCGAGTACAGTTGTACTTGGGAACCGTTTGGATGGTGCGATATATGTGAAGCAGGCAACGTCCATTCTTTCAAAGAGAAGGCAAACGACATCCTCCTTTCACTGGATCATGATTTATCTCTTGTATGACTTTTTTTTCCCTTTTCTACATGTTTTTACTTGACGCTTCAAGGTTTGTGTGGGTTGCTGGATGGCAACTTACAGCTCCTATGCTTTCCTCACTCTACCTGCTTCGTCTTTTATAATTATAATAATAACAATACTACACTGAAGGTGGTGAGGAGATTCGATGAGGTAGAGCACAAAATGAACAATGCCACTTTCTTCATCATCACCTCCAGTGAATCATTTGAAATGTGGCAGTTTCCCATCGTTCTTTAAGTGCAAGAACCCGATTGTATATCAATACGTGCATGATTAACCCTCCTATCGTTTTACAGCACAAATGTGCACAAATGCCCACAGTCACTGGTGAGCATGTAGTTTCTATATGGAACTCAAACATGCACAGGTTCAGTGTGTACACAGTTGATGGCCAGCACAAAATGACCCAGGGTCTTTTGTGCAGTCCTCTTCACTGCATTTGGTTTACTGCACAGTTATGCACATGAAACAGTGAAGCACAGTTGTTGGGCAGCACAAAAGGGCAATCTGATATTCCTGTGAGGGACTGTTGGTGCAGTGCACAACACGACACAGCTGTGCATCTTTGAGGTGTTTACCAAATGACCCAAAGAGTGACTTCCACATAGGAGGGTTAAAGAAGGGAATTTAACACAGTTTACACCAAATGAGGCCACAGGTTCCACTGCATGAAATAGCATAGCGTCCCTTAACACCCTTTCTTGCAGAGTGGGTCACAAATAACAAGATGAAATTCAAAGTGTATGAAACCGTTTTTCAAATATAGACTGACAAGTACCTTGGCTTCGTCATTGCCAATGCGGTGAACAGCAAAGCGTCCCTTGATGTCGTAGATCAGACGGAAATTCTCTCCCGTCTTCTCAATGGAGATCACGTCTGCAAGAGGACACAACAGAAAAATCAGTTGTCTCCGAGCGGAAGCCATCTAGCGTGACATTCATTTTTAAAAGTAACTCAGTGGGCATGTTTGCAACACATCTCTACCACACTTATCTCAATCCTTCCACACTCTTGTAAATTCTTCAAAATCTACCAATAGCTTCTGCAAGATTTGTAAGGATTGAGGCGGGTAGAACAGAGCCACTATTTTCCCTCTGCACGGGACTTGATAAGCCCGGCATGTTCAAGTCCACAGCCTGTGCCATGGGGTTTCTGCCGAGTGATTACAACAGAGGCCACAAGTGGGTGAATGGAAGGTCTCATTTTATCCAACGTAAGAAACTTTTCAAAGTACTCAAAGTAAACAATGCTTACTGGAAAACAAAGATAATTTGCAAAAAAAATCCTCACTGAAATACAAAAACTTGATTTGTTCTTTCTCTGGGTAGTGCTGGGAATGGGTGACATAGTAAACCAAGTCCAGCGACCATGGGAGAAAGCGTTGATGTAGGCCTCCTTTGAACTCAGCAGTCAACTGATAAAGACTTATGAGCCTTCGATAGAGGCCGCCCGACAGTGCACACGGACCAGGTCCAGTTTTCAAGGATATTGAGCTTTATAGTCAGGATCTCAATTTTGTGGAGCACATCCGCGAGGATGGAATGGGATATTGGAAACTCGGACACCGGAGGCAACTCAAATGGGCGGACGGCAGATGCATGAAGGCCGTACATTGGTTGAGCATGGCCACCTGGGCCTGCGCCAAGTAGGCATGAAGCTGTGCGCACGTGCACTGTGCCCCTACCAAAGGGTCACCATCGTCACGTAAACACGGGCCATTCAACATGGGGCATTCCAACAGGTTTTATCAGCGGTTCCCAGAATGGGATTTTTCTGCACAACTTCTGCACAGAACTGCGTTATCCGAGGGCCTTGATTGCGTGGCATACTTGACAAACCATCGGGCCCCTCATAAATGCCGGCACCAAATCACTGCGGTACTGACCCATGAAACCGGCCGGGTAGGTGATGTCAGTGCGCACTTTGCCGTCCACCTTGATCAGCCGCTGCATGGTCACCTTCTTGGTCTCGTCATAGGTCAGCGCGTACTTCAGCCGGTTCCTCAGGAAGATGATCAGGGGCATGCATTCTCGCAGCTTGTGGGGGCCGGTGGAGGGTCGCGGGGCCTGGAAGGCAGGTTTGGGAAATGAATCACAGGTTTGTGAAAATTCCTCAAAAACTATCAAGCAACAAATTTTACAAGCAAGGTTAGCGCACATGTCAAAACTGATGTTAAAAGTGACTTGCAATGATAACAATGAAGTTGAAACATCATGTGTGACTTTCTGGCGATTCAGCTGTGCAAGATGAAAACCTAATTCATGAATTTGTCAAGGGAGTTACTTGATGTTGA
>NW_019091477.1:781131-803096 GCF_001949145.1 Acanthaster planci | reverse complement strand
AAAAGGCTGATTGTTCGGTGGCATGCGGCTCTACTCACCCTTCCTCATTCCCGTTGCCTCTTTTCAAAGTGGGGACTATTGTGAAGCTGGTGATTATGATGCAAATTCGGTCTTTTCATTTCTGGGCCACACACTAAGGCCAATCACCATATATACAAGAGCCAGGGTGTGCCTTCTTTCACCGAGCGTGGCCCGAGAATAATAGCTGAAAAGCGGGCTGAGGATCTCAATTTTTACGCCGGCTTTTACCGTCATCCGTCGCGAAGGGGTTAAGCTTCCTGTGCTGTATATGATGTGTTTATTGCTGATCATCAGAGCACAGACAACAAGGTTTCCACTCGGAGCACTGGCTTCCATGAATTCACTACGCTTTGTGCCTTACTGTTGTTGGATTCCACTAGTCTCACCAAAGCAACTACGGATAGCAAAGACCCTAGGTCTCAGGGAGCCTGAATACTTACAAAGACGCCAGTCAGCTTGTCCAGCATCCAATGCTTGGGTGCTGCAAGGCGCTTTAGATGCTTCTTGGGTCCTCGTGCCTTTAAACAGGTAAGTATTAAAAGCAAAGTCGCATACCTGAAAATCTTTAACATTTCCAATGATCTACCAAGGCAATGTGTATGACTTTTAAATGAAAACATCTGCCAGTAGAGACGCACATCGCAACTCAGAGACTGTCCCTGAATGTGGAGAAGTCCTTGGAGACAAAAACCAGTCCCCTGAAAGAGAGATTGTCTCCTTAACTGGGCATCCATCTGCTATAATCAGTTTTTGTCTTTCCCCCATATTTTCCATTCATGTAAGTTATTTAAAGTTGTTTTTTATGAACTTTATGCCATGTCACTAGATAAACTACGTAAAGGAATCATATTTGAAACAAGTGTTCTGGTATGGTCTCTTTCCCATCCGTTCCGTCCCAATGCAGACTCCGGCTAGTCATCACAAAAGCAATGGTAAAATTTTGTTTATACGGTAGCCATGGGTGTTTTTTCTGCTGAATCTAATTAGGCCTATGGCATTTAATGTTAGGATCACCAAGCCCATTTAAAAATCTAGGCCCCACAGCCGTCCATTCAAAAAATTGGGACTCGGCAAAAATGCCTTCTGTGAAACCCCTTTTGCGTGTACGGATCATTCACCCCATCAGTACTCTGATTTATTACTTTGACTTCCAACACGTAAAAGTCCATGAAATTTGGTTTCGAATTGGGCCATTTGGGCGACTAACTCCCCATTGCTGACCGATGCCAAACACAGTCGGGATCTGTTTGGTCTGGGAACCAAACAGCGTAATTACGTAGACCCCAGAGCGTCACATTGCCAATGAATGTTAATGAATGATGAACCAAAATGAATACGATCATTGATCTCCGTAATGGAGATCAATGCAAAAGATACGTAGAATCGTTGCCAGACGTAACAGCGTGGCATGTATGGAACGCTAGCGCACACCATTCGCTCGTCTAATCCCCATCCTGCACGATGACGCGCACCCATGAAAATACCCAGCGGCTGTTGTTTCCGACACATTCATTCCATTCACGCATACACACAATGCTTCATTACACAGTCGCTGATAAAACACCAGTCAGATCACAGTCTCTGACGCTGTCTGGTTCCCAGACCAAACAGATCCCGACAGTGTGTTTGGAATTGGTCAGCGATCAGGAGTTAGGCCTTGTTGCTATAGTAAACGAATAGCCCAAATCGAAACCAAAATTTCACAGACCTCCACGAATTGGAAATCACCATACATCAGAGTATTATTGATGGGGTGAGTGATCCATACACGCAAAAGGGGTTTCATAGAAGGCATTTTTCGCCGAGTCCCCACTTTTAGAATAGACTGATAGACCGCTGTGGGGCCTAGGTAGGATACGGAGGGAGTCCAGTCTGAGGCTAGCCTAGGGCCTACTCTATGGAATCCCGTTAGCCAGCCATGCGAAGGCAGCAGTACTGCAGAGGGAATGGGAGCCTGTCGTTTATGAACGAAACAGCCAAAATTTAGCGTGTCATATTTTCTCTTTCTATGAGGACAGAAGTGAAATAATCATGTGGTTAAATAGAAAGAACATTATAGTTTAAGAAAAATACATTCAAACTCAATTTTCTATCTCGTGATTGTTAAGATGGGGAAGATATTACACTGCTCAAAATCCTGTCAACCCACCATGTTGGCAACTTCCAACGAAAGAGACCGAATGTCCCACAATGCCGCGCCAAAGTCTTTATCCTGTTCAATGTGGGGTCACCAATGGGTCATTGACATAGGAAATTCCGAACAAATCCGAAGTGAATACGGGATTTTGAAATTACATTTAATCTCTCTCAAGTAATTTTTTCTCTTAATTTCAGTTTCGGAACATTTTTCACTTCATGTTTCCAGCAAAATATGTTTCTTAGATATCTTTTAAAAATTGTTCAAATTTCCGAAGACTGCCGAAAGTTAAAAACCGGAAGTATTTACCAACAATCATCAACAAAGTTGACCCGTACTGAAGCTAGTTGATGAGAAAGTTGTCGCTAATGGAAGACGTGTCGTCGTAGGGAAGTTTTCCTATTATTTCCATGTTCCAAGCGAATCTTCACTCTGGGTACATGTGGTTTAACTAGCCTATCGAACGATGGAAATGCTAAATAGTTGGTGGGGAGGGGGGAAAACTGAGAAGGAAACGATCTCTGAATCCAAAGCAGACGCTGAAACGGACAGCAAAAACGACATGAATGATATCGAAGCAGAAAACACAGAGAAAACGCAAAGTGGAGATGCAGACAAGCCTGCGGTGAAACCTGAATTGAACATTACTGCGGAAGCTGCACTTACCTCAGCGAAGGAGTGGGGAAGTATGTTGTAATGTCTGTATTTGTGTCTTATCGTCTTGTACATGTCTTGTATTCATCATCGTGATGATCGTGGAAAAGTGAACATGCATTGTTAACCATAACCATTGTCATGATTTTTAGTGTTGTTGTTAACCTGTTATTTTGTTAAAGCATTTTGCAAATGTGCAGACATTTACCTAGTTCAGGATTGCAAAAATTATTCCGTCAGAATGCAGGTAAAAAAAATCCTCAAATTCCCGTGACATGTGGTCAGTAGTCCGCCTTGTGTATTGGAGATATACGTACCTACCGAATTTTTTTCAAAGTCTTAGCTTTCAGTTTGCAGATTTGGACTTGAGCCTATAAGATCGACAAAAGTGACGTGGACACTTTCCTAGTTCTGAATCGATTTAAGCAGTTCCAGACGGCGACAAAAACTTACTCATGAATAAAAAGTAACCACGCGAGAAATCCATTTGGCAGCCAGAATCATTACAGCAAGCTGATTTTCTGATGAAAAATTTCTTAATTTAGAGAAAATTATTTCATAAGAATTCCAATGAATTAAAAAGTAGAGCCTGCGTAAATTGTACTTGACTTTTTCAGCTGTGGAGCGAGTTGTCAATGATACTTTCCCCTACGCCATGCAGTTAACAAACGTCACATACATTTCTCCTACGTCCGTGTAGTTGAGTTCGCAATGCATTTTGCCTGCTAATAATGCACGATCTAAAGCTAGGAGTATGCTTTTAGTTTTTGCCAATTTTAAACAAACGGAAACGGTACAAGTCATCTTGATTTTAAACAGACACTAGATTCAAAAGTTTATATGACTGTTGCGTGTGAAAAATGTGTGTGGAATCACACCTAGCGAGTGACCTAAAGCCTTGTAAATTTTTTGTCAGTTTTTTGTTGGCTCCCGTGATTTTTGACAAACTGTTCAAAAATGTCAAAGTGCAAAACAGAAATCTGGCCCAAATTTCTTTTCTTGAGTTTTTCTAGAATAAATTGTGCGCAAGAAGAAGCCTACATTTCACCTTTCAAGCAGAACTTGTCTTGGAATGTAGAACTAAAGAACAACACAAGAGAGACAGGTTTTTATTGCAAACGATCCGGAACTAGGAAAAATCTGGAACCAGGAAAACTACTGAACTAGGCTTACACCGTGTATAACTTGTCTTGCCGTGAACTGTAATAAAGTTTTTTTTTTAAGTAAAACCGGTAAATGTAAGGCCTCCTTGAACACATTTTATTGGTCACTGGTCATGTTGGTGGTTTTCCTCTTACTTTTTATAGGTTACTTGTTCAATGTTGCGATGGAAGGAACAAAAAAAGTTACAGAAACTGCAGCTAAAACAGCAACAATTATTCAGAAAACTGTGGAAGAAAAGGTAAATGAGCAATACTGAAGCAGTGTTTTTCTGGCCAAGTAAATTGGTTTATATTCTTGTGGAATTGTTTGGGCTTTGATTAGGTGTTACTGGCTGCTAAGTTGTGTACAAGGTTTTGTTTCTTTTATTGTTTTTAATAATTAGGTAAGGCGAAAGTAGATGTGTGTTTGCTAGCTTGTACACCCTACAAGGTTCCCCTGCCCAAATATCACTGTTTCTTTGAGTTTAGCTGCACTGTGTTCTGCAAATGACCCGAAATTCATGAATTTCAGGATTTACTATATCAATGTATCTTTAAATCCCATCAACTACATGTGTTTATGGGCACTTAATTTCCCGTTTTAAAAGCTCTATTCCAAGTTTAGTCATAAAGTGTCTGCAGGACGTGATCCAAGACGTCAACAATCAACATCGTATTGGACTTTTTTCCCCTTTGCTTCAAGACTATTGTGGGCGATTTCAAGAAAGAGCAGGACAAGTTTGTGAAGGAGAAGCATTCCAAGAGGGCGGAGGCAGCCGTTCCTCCGTGGGTGGGATACAACGAAGAGGAGCAGATGAAAGAACAGATCCTGGCATTGTCACAGGTGTGCGCAAGAAGTTGTCAGACCGGGAGATTCTCCATTTCCAACTCTAACCCCAAACCATTTTTTTTTTTTATGCATAGGAACTATGCTAGATGCACTAGCACTCAAGTGTTCCTATAGTCTGTGTTTGGCTGTACTTTGCTTTGACAATTCAATCAATTAATGAAAGTCTGCCGCTCCTGGTTTGCTCCCAGTCAAGAAATGGCGGAAAAAATCCCAAATCAATACTTACACATAAGTTTATTATGTTGTTGAGGTTATGCTTTGACCATTCCTTTGCATTCATTACACGTGCTGTATGCAGACTTGGATCTCTTTTTATTTTTCATTTCAGGATAAACGAAATTTCCTCCGAAATCCACCCGCGGGCGTCCAGTTCCAGTTTGACTTTGCCAGCATGTTCCCTGTGGCCATGGCAACGCTCCACGAGGATGACAAACTCCAGAAGATGCGATTCGACCTCGTCCCGAAACAGTAAGGCTGTCGTCCATCAAGAGATGATTTTTGTCGCCGGTGCATGACTTGTACATGTACAGTATTTTGAAATAAGCAGCTGATGTGATTTTGTGAATACCACAATATTAATTTGTAATGGGCATGTGACATAATGACGTCAGGCTTTATTTACACATGCACTTTCCTATAGCAATGAGGTGGGGCGCGATCCATCAAGTGTGACACCATTAGGTCTTTGTTCTGTCGGATCCCATATTGTGAGCCATGTTTTCAGTAATTTTTGTTGGGTTCGCATCAGGAGGACAGCTGTGAGCCCTTTTGTGCATGGATCAGGTTTGCAGCCCTACGAGTAAAGACAGTATGTGGGTGAGAGATTCTTTTAAAGGCGACTCACAAAAGTTGCCCCGGCAACTGATAACTCAATTTGTTAGGGTGGGTCTCATTCCAGCCAGGTGAGTTTTGTTTGATGATTTCTGGTGACAGATACTGACGACAAGTTTCCCTGGTTCAACCCTTTGCAGGATCGTGGAGGAGAATTTCTGGCGGAATTACTTCTACCGAGTATCCCTCATCAAGCAGTCCTCCCAGCTGACCTCCCTCGCTGCATCCTCAGGTAACCCCCCCAATAAACCAAATTTACATCTTCTTGCTGAAAGATACACTGACAGCTTTTCGATGTGATCCTCTCAATCTTGTTCAGTCTGCTTTCGACTAGCGCTCACCACATACGAGCTTCTCTCACTCCATCTTTTCAATGTGAGTTGACTCTCTCGTGGCTGGCTTTTGTGTAGTTCTAGCATTGGTAATAGAAAGCTTCCTTCTCGATTCAACTTACTGTTCCCACATAAAACTATGGACATGATCGGTCAGTAAAGTCTTGCTAAATAACTTCTCAAAATTTCTTCCTCTTTTATTTCATTTTGGTTTTTTTTTTCAGCGCTTAACCTCCATTAATTTGATCAGCGACAGCTGTTTTGCGTTCACCACGTCCTCACAAAAGCTTCTCTGCAACAATTTATTTGTATCTTGCACATCTTCACTTTTTTCTTATGTAACACCAGGTTCTCACTTTAAAACGGCCTCATTGCTCCAAACACTTGGAACATTCCACTGTGGTAAAGGGGCAATACACTCACTGTTTTTAACCAGGAATGTCAGCAGTGGTGTATTCGAGTCCATCTCAAGTCCTTTTACAAGCCCCTTCACGAGTCCAGTGACAAGTCCCTTCACAAGGCCAGCAATAAGTAACAGGGTGAACAATTACAAAGGAATGCTTTTCACACTGCTTATTTGAATAGCTTGTGAATTGGCTTCGGACTGAATGACATGCTAGGGACTTATGATGGACTTGCGGAGACTTGTGAAGGACTCGAATACCAACCTGAATCGCAGAGCCCTCGTCCAACTCTTCATTTTGTCTTTGGTGTTGTCTCAAGCTCAGTGGTCGCTCTCAAAGGGTTTACTGTTGAAACAAAATGGAAGTACTCAACGATGGGAAAGTTCTGCAGCAGAATGCAGACTGCACTGACCAGGAATAGGACTCCAACTTGCGGGGCTGAATGCCTACAAATCACAACTGAAGCTTGATGCCAAAAATGATAACAAAGACCATGCCAAAAAAACACAACCCAAACCAGGAAGGTTTCTAGGAAGGTTTACTCCCACCTGCCCAATTGGGAATGGCCCATTCCCGGCTGGAATACACAGGAAACGCTGCTCGTGCCCATTTGAAGTGCAACTCCAAGGAAGCCTTCCAATAGGAATGTTCCAGGGGCTTGGAGGCATTTTTGTACCTGTTTTGTGTTGAGTTTTCCGTTTTCTCGGCTTTCACGCATCGGCCACAGGCAATTCCAGCGACTCTGGCTCTGCCGACAGTGGATCGAATGGAAAGGCCGACGACACACCATCAGAGAACGTCAAAGGTACTGTCGGCTTTGCTTTCCAACTCGTACTTTCCCATTTGTTATTCATGTTTGCCCAGCACACAGCAAGCAGACTCCCCCCAGTTACTTCAATAAGACCGCTCCTGTTCTCATTCCAAATCTATCCAAATTTTCTTGGCCAGGAAACTTACTTTCAGATTGTTGGAATTAATTCTTTGTATTTCCAAATCATCAGAAAAATCCACAATTGAAAGTACAGAAAGTCCTTTTCTAACCCTTCCTCTGCCTCCCATACGTATGACAATTACGGAAGACCATGTTTTCACACAAGATCAGCTGTTCCTGACCCATTCAGTGTGGGCTAATGTGTTCCGCACGAGCCAATGCATGCATTCACTTTGTAACAAGGGCTCTGACTTTTTGATTGGGTGTTGTTCTTGCGTTTGCTCGTTTCTTTCTTTAGTATGAAATGGTTGTTGCATGTTGTCTGCATGCTGAAACGGCAGTTAAATTGTGAGCACCATTTCCGGTCACTGAAGTGAGAGATGCACCTTGTATATGGAGATATATAAACCTGTCTTGACTTTATTGTCCATTCATGAGCATGTGAGATCACAGAGACACAGTTTGTGCATGTGGTCTTTCAAAGGATAAGCCCATATTTCACGAATTCAGTTAATTTGTAGATTCATGGGCAAAAAGGGCGTCATACACAACGATAAATAATTTTGCTACCAAACAAATCCACCCCATCAAAAAAGTTATCCTTGCCCAAACCAAAGCGGAAGTTGATTTTCCTTTTCCTGACATTTCTAGGAAGAAATAGTCGGCCACTTCCAAGTCTCATGTCCAAAGCTAGGTCTGCGTCAGTGCCATTTGTGAACACATCGGCACATGCAGGCGAAAGATTTTACCATATCACGAGAAGCCAATTTCAGAGATGGCCTTATTTACTGCCGCATAAACACTGCTCGGTATGTGGTCCGGCTGCGCTAAAAGAACATCCACGGTATTTCCTTGTCATCGTTACTTTTGTGTGTGCATGTTTTGCCGACAGACAAGTCTGGTGCTTTGGACATATCGGTGGAGCCCTCGGCCACCTCGCCGACTGAAGACGAGGTGCCAGGCAGTCCGCCGGGGGCGGAATTCATCAGCGATGCCTTTGTCTCGGAGATCGATCAAGCCGAAATCCAGAAGGGGTTCGAGCAGCTGGGAATGGACAAGAAGGAGGAGGAGAGTGATGGTAAGATCTGAGACGCTTCGAGAAGGGGCGAAGAGGGGAGGGGTGAGCAGGGGGACTTACTGGAGGCAAGCAGTCAACGGAATGAAAGTGCTGTGAACACAAAAAAAAATTGTGAAGCAACTTTCTGGGTTTAGCAAAAGTCAGCTGGGAACCAGCGACATAGCAATATACATTGCGTGATATTTTGCCCGGTAGCCCATTTTTTGCTCAGTAAATATTTTCATCGTGCCTACTTTCTTTGTGCTGAACAGTCTGATCAGTTATCCCGTGGATGTCAGATGCCGATTCAAACAGGAATCCTACATATTTTTTCTGTTTCTCATATCTCAAGTAATGTCGGACGTTAAAGATAATGGGATTGCGTAAGACAAACCCCCCAGGCAAATGAACCAAACAAGTCAAGTTTACCAATTTCCCCCGGTTGCGCACCCACTTCACCCCATATCGTAACCCCATCTGCCCGGCTGTATCACCCACGGTATACCCCACCTTGCTCCCCCCCTTCCAGGCGGCCGGATAGTGCCCACTCTAGTAGCCCTCCTGATCCAGTACCTCTGTTCCGCAAAACTGTCCCCCAAACGGAGCGGCCCCTCGCCCAGCCCGCCGGGTATGTTGCAAGCTGCATGCTCCCCCCGCCCCCTCGGCATGCGCTGGCAGCATACCTCGGAATGTCGGATCACAGTCCAAATCTCTGAAAGGGAAACTCGTGCATTCGAATGAGCTTTTTTTTTTTCAGTTACAGCAGCGACGTTATCAGTTCCACCATTCCTGTCACCTACCACTGCATTTGATTTGGTTGGTTTTTTTTTGGTAACCCTGCAAAGAATAAGTAATGCATGACTTGCCCATCTTGCAAACTTCTCTTGTTTTTATTTGCAGATGAGGGAGATATTCCCGAGTGGGAGAAAGAACTGCAACAGGAGCTCCAGGTAATTATGTATTCTGGTAAGAAAAGTGAGGATTCCTCAAGGAAATCCCAGAGACTGTAGTGCTTAAACCTGAAGAAACCTGTAGAAAAAGGACGGTGGCAAGCCCCTACAGGTTTTTTTTTTAGAGGCGGGAGGAAAACCCCCGAAGAACATTTTGGGTAAAGCCCATGGAGTCAGGAAGGACTGAAAATCCAATCCGTGGTAGGACTGAGCCGGGAATGGAACAGGGCCGCAGAGGTGGAAGGTGAGAAAGAACTACTCCGCTTAGCTGACTCCCCAAGCTTCGACCATGTTCACTGCGTTGTCCAGAACGATCGAGAGCAGATCGTTTGAGTAAAGACTGGCTGTTCTTGTGAAGTGAGACTGCCTTTGTTAAATGGTGATCAGTGTAATCGAAGGTCAGGCCTAGCAATAATCCTTGCTGTAATCTGCTTTCCTCCTTCCCAGGACTATGAGGTGGTCGAGGAGGACGACACAGGTGGCAATGAGGAATGGGAGCGAGAGATCGACCAGATGCTTGAGGAGGAGGGCGCACCAGACAGCAAGTAAACCCACTGACGGTTTAGGTATTGTCTACATTAGGTATACATTAGGTATTGTCTGTCACACCACAAACTAACGTATTGTGCCCGGACATCGTGCCAAGGATATGTCCATTTGTGGTGTGGCAAATGTACACGGTAAGTCACTTCCGGGCGTGACTGATGCTAAGCCATGTTTACATCTCAACTGCGTCATCCTGGCAGTCTTCTGGTGACAGTTTGCTTCTTCCTCGAGGTATTTTAAAGGAAATGCCCAGCATTGTGGGTAGGTTACCATCACGTGCATACACCGTCAGCATGCGGAAACTGGATCATACACGCGCACATGACTGGCCAACATTGTCCGGGAAGAAAACCAGTCTAATGCCGGAATGGCAGTTTGACCAATAGGGTTGGGGCATAGATCATGAATATGTATGAGGGTGATGTTAAGTACTCACGCTTCTCTCTTACCATTTCCCATGCAGTTTTGTCCAGATTAAAATTTGTTACTGACCAAAATGGCACTTACGATGATTTATTTTTGTGTTTTGTCGATTCTCCACCACAAGAACTTTAAACATTAACCCTAACCCTCCCAAATCCTCCAAAATCCTTTTCTGCAATGTGGAGGAACTTGGAGGATTCAGGGTGTATGACAAAAGTGCATGGTTGATTTCAAAGGATGCCCTACGTGAAGGTCGTGGATCAGACCTTATGTTGTTTGTGCTTAGTGAAGCACGAATTCAGCTTGATATTTCTTTTGAATCAACCGCACAGCTCAAGATTGCCATTCGCACTGCCTCAACCTCATGACAGGAATTGCCAGAGGATTTTGAAGGATTTGGGCAGTAAGGCACACCTCCAAATGACATTTTCAAGAACTTTTGGAGGATTTTGGAGGATTTTGGCTGAATGCAATTTTTTCAAGTTGAAAATCGGAGGATTTCGGAAGATTCAGGATGGTTCCTAGTGAAAATGCCTAGGGGGTTAGGGTTAAACATGTAACTAATGTAACATACTTCTTCAACAGGAAAGTAAATTCTGTATAATGGAATTGTGTTTTAAGTAAAGCGGTTTCTTCTTTATTTTTATTCTAGTAATTCTATGTTCCACACTATTGCATTGGTGCTTTCTGAAGGGAAAGCAAACAAAGAATTTCTATATCAGTGGCATGGTGGTCCGCACTATCTGTGATTTATTCTGAGTGTGAAAGATGCTCACCTTCGACAAAAAGTTCTGTTAGATTTCGTAACGAGCCAGCCGTGATAATGAGAAGTTGCTCATCAGCTAAGTCGGTCTGAAACATGTTTGCATCAGCAGTTCCTTGCCTCTTAAATAGTGAAAAATAAACGGATTTAATCAGTTGTGTAACATGTGTGCCCTTCCAACACCAAATGTGTACGGGCATTGCTGCTGTTAGGGTGCGCATTACACTATGGAGCGCAACCTAGTTCTTCTCTCTGTTTCCAAGGTGATGTGTTGTCCTTCCGTAGGTAAGGAGGCCAAGTTTGTTGTAAAATATGTTGCCTTTTTGTCAGTGGTGGAAAAAACTGTCATCAAAGTTGGACATTAAAAGAGGTCAGTATTTTTTTTTTCTCAAGAGGAACAGGGGTCTTTTGGGCAAGAATTGTGTTCAGTTTTAACACATTTAAACCACATTTAAATATTATGTATGTCGTAGCACATTTTTCTGTCAATGATACATCAGTCGTGCATGTTCCAAGATGAGCCAGAGTAACTATTTTGTGACAAGATCTTTGCAATTTGTAACTGCATTTGTTTACAAGATTATTTTGATTAACGGGCACAGGTCAGTCACATTCAAAATTCCAAATCAGGAGTCATTGTTAATGGCTCCACTCTTGTTATCCTTGCACAGCAGGCTTTAAAAGAAGAGGAAATTAATTTGAATATTTTCCAACTTTTAAGAGTAGTTCGCGGTGTTCCATGAACAATATTCTGAACTTCGAGTATAGGTGCTCTTTTTACATCGTGTCTGGGCCAAATCTGGAGAGATTTTAGTGCCGATATTTTCCAAATGAATTAATACCGAAACATCGCATAAGCCTGTAAACAGAAAAGGTAATGAAACATTCAAATCTTACAAAGTTTGATTGCTGGCTTGTAAATATTATGTCATCGTAACTGTATTATTTCGTAAATATTTTAAGCAAGGAGCTCTCTGTGTGAAAATTCACTCCACGCCAAGTGAAACCACAACTGGCAAGTTTTGATTGAAAAATAATTTGTGTGGGAATAGAGGGTTTGCATGGCTGCTATCTTGCAGGCCAGTTATTTTGTTCTGCAGGGGATACACATAGGAGGTCCCCCTGTGAAACAAAAGGAGTGTCCTGCAAGATGGCTACCATGCAAAGCCTCTGTAGGCACTGTGATCAAATGAATTTCAGTCTGAACCGTCTTGCTGCCTAGTTTCCGTTGGGCAGAGTGAATATTCACTTTTTTGGAAATGAGAGAGTATTGAAAAGGTGGTGGTCATTTTAATTCAGAACATAGTCTTCGCCATTGTGTTGATGGCGCCAAAAGAAAAGTTGTAAAATAAAATCTTTAAAAAATACCACTAATGACCCCGGTTCGGTTTCTCGCATTATTACCGTGTGGATAATTTTTTAAGTGCCTGGTACTGTACTACTGTGTAAGTTTCATGGGGCAAATTCTTCATTGTTTTTACCGTAATTTGTCTCGTAGATGACAGACCTCGACAGATGGGTGCAGCGATCGGGCCAGAATCGACGATAAAAATAATGTTTTTAAAGATGAAAGATAAAACAATTGCATGAATTTGATTGAGACGGACAAGCATTTTCCAAAGTCTATTTATCCACCAGACGTGTACGTGTGGACTATCGGGCCCGTTTTCAAAATGTTGGCTTCCTGCCCAACAGCGGCTCGGGTTTGAAGCGTCCTATGCCAGAACCAGACTTGTAACACGTTCTCAACTGACAGCGACTTACATAAGCGCTTAAGCTCGAAGAGAAGCTTCAGTCGGCAGGAAGGGCGCCCTCTCCAAGCATCTTTTCTGTGCCAGTGATATTGCGATGTGAATGTTAATACATGTACACCCATAATTCCATGGGGAGGAAGATGGCACAATCCATTCCGCCAGACCAAATGATACGTTACAACTGTTACCGAAAGAAAAAAAGGTCCTTTTATCCGAAACACCACCCACAGCCGTCGTGCTGGCAATAGCTAGACCTGGACACGATCCACGGAGCCGTCGTAGGGAAAGCGCACATTTTTAACCAACGTGCGGCGTCATTTTTTTTGGGGGGGGTCTATTCCAATAAGGCCAATACAGCGGATAGCCTCACGTACGGATCAAGTATTGTTACTCGTAGTCTATTATCAAAAGCCACAGCCGAGCTGAGCAGCGCTGAATTTTGCTCTTCATTGTTATCTCTGCTGAATGCAACTTGCCGACTGCATTCGTGTTTTGTCCAAACCTGTTCCAGACGGACCCGCAGCTGACGAAGGTTACACAGTAAAACGCGGGCGCCGTCGAGCGAAGCGCCAGCCCCGTCAATGGGTCCCCGGTTAATTGCGTCGCGCGCATCATAAATGCACAAGAGTATGGAGAAAACAGCAGCGGCGGCTCTGAGCTCAATGAACAAGGGATATCGGGCTGGTTGCCGATGTCTGGGATTGGAAAACCAAAGGTCGCCGTGTGCCCCGCTTTTAACCAGCAGCCCCATTGTGTTTTTTATCACAAGATAATGCAAAACACGGCACTGGATCTTTGGGACGCGGCCGGGGATGTACGACTCAGTAATCGTCGGTATTATGGACTATGCCAAGCCTCGATTGTCAAGTTGCTGCTAGCCCTAATTTGTGTAAGTTTTTCAGTTTGCTTCTGTTGCAACGAATACAACACAAACAACTAGTGATTGCCTCTGACGTGACGATAAAGACGCGACAATTTCTGTTTGATGTTCCGATATAGCCGAATAATTATTTATTTCTCGTAATGACACCAAGGATTCCTCAAAAGCGCCCTAGGCACTGTAAGCTCGCAAGTCTGGAGAAATCTGTAGAGAGGAGACAATGAGAAGCAGTCGCAGTTCGGAAAACCCCAGAGGAATATTCTGGATAGATTAAGCCCACGGAATCAGGTAGGGACTGAAAACCCAATCCACATGTGGATCGGGGAATCGAACCAGGACCGCAGAGGTAAAAAGCGACGAAAGAACCGGACCGCAGAGGTAAAAAGCGACGAAAGAACCACTACGACAACCCAACAGGACATTGGTGATGTATTTGTTTTTAATGTATAACCGTGGCTTTTTTTTCACCGACTCACGACACCTTACCGATGGAAAATGATGCCTTCTCGAACTGGCCACCTCCATGCTCTGTCAAGTTTAGTACAAGCCGCGAGTTGGTTTCAAACTCCGCTCCCTTCGTACAGGCCGCAGACACTGTGCCGCTTAATGCGCTTGTCACCTTAAATTACAACTGAATTTCATAGAGTCAGGGCAGATTCCATTTGAAAAATAAGTTGCAGTTTTAGCGCCAGACGTTTTCGAATATGCTAGGTAGGTAGTGGCTTCTCGCCAACATCTCTGCCACACAGCCAGCTCGAGCACTGTCATGTCTTGGGTCCCCTAATTATCATCGAAAACAAGTGTGCGCTGGGATTTAATTGTGGATTAGGAAAGTTGGAAAATGATGTCATTCTGTGTGATTACCATGATTCCTTGAATGTACCCTGAAATTAGATACCCTTAAGAATTTTCTTCAATATTATTACTAGGCTTAAAGAAGTTGGGCGCGAGTGCTGGAAAACGAAAAATTTAGGAATTAATGACTTCATCTCCAGTCTTTACAAAGGATCGATCACAGTTCCTGAAAAGATCTTGGAAACATCCTCGTTGATGAAGTAAGTATGCATGCATTTGTTGAAGAATTATCAGTTGGTCTCCCTCGTACTTTAAGAGTTCAGTTTATTTTTATGGTACGAACTGCTCTTACAGAAATAAAAACAAAGTCCAAACATAAGACTTTGACATACAAGAACACAATATCAAACCAGTGCTCTGAAATATGTGATTGCCAGAGCACTGATTTGATATTATATTCTTGTCGATATTATGATAACGGTGCAACGCAGCTCTTCCATATTTCCCCAACACAAGACCTGTAGTCTGCGTGGACTGTCTTAGTTCAAGGCGTCACTGGATAACATGGATCATGGAATGGTGGTTTACCGTAAACAACAAAATGTGCATAATGGCGCACCGCACTACGCGATCGATTCACACTTATGTCTTGAGCCACGACTACTATCTGCGGGTTGCCGATTAACTACAAGTTCACCAACGGGTAACGGTTACCTTGATCTCAAACGTCAACTGGGGCACGAGTCGCCGTATACACACATCTTACCGATTAGTAGCGAACAGTGTCGGGTTTCGTGGTGATCGATGCGCTCGCACGCGACCAAGATGTCTGACGGACATCTTCCTACAGTTAACATGGCACAGCTGAGAATTATCAAGCTCTCTGGACTTGCCATTAAAAAAGCAGAACTAAGTGCTACAACACGGAATCAGGAAGAACTATCCGTTCAGACTTAATTCATTCACTTTTCGACAAATGTAAGAATAAAGCACCATGATCTCCATGATATAATGGAGATCAATGGTTCCGACCAAATGATTCTCAGTTGCTAAGAAAATAGCGCCCTCTCTTGGTTCAGCTCGCGGCCCATACAATGCAGTGCTGGGCCATTTTTCAGCACAGTGTAGCCTACCACTGTTTAGGCTATGTATGGTACGACAAGTCGTTTCCATCTTCCTGTGCATGCGTTTATTAAAGCAGAGGACTCGGGGCGAGTCCAATCTGCCCAGGGCGAGAAAAAGTGTGACAGAAGCGGTAATAAACAAACAGACGCCCACGCAAACTGAGATTTCATTCATAACATTTCCATCCGGAACAGATCGCCTTTTTTTATGAGAATAGTAAAGCAGGTTGTGTGTGTGGAACCCAGCCAAGTCTGGACCGACGAATGGAATCAGCGAAGTATGAAGTTACAGCAGACAATGCGCGCGCAGCTGAGTGGTCGAAACAGCAGAGTGCTTCGTGTGTCTTGGTTTTATGATAATTTGCAACGTAACATCGCTGCTTCGTATTTCGAATTTCACGAAGGGTGTCGTTCCACCCGACGTTCTCGCAGATTAATGCTACGAAATAACGAACGATGTTAGAAAATCCGTAGAATACATTTGTATTTCTATTCAAACGACTTCGAAGCCGTCAAATATTCTGGAGTATTCCTGGACATATTTTACTTGCCTACTATACGATGTGCTTAGCCGTGAACTCCGGCGTTACCTTTTGACCGGGATCTGACTGGCACTCTTGTCAATGATGGGCATCTGCTACCGCCTTGACCGTAAAACGCTACCAACGCCTTTCCTGCGCATGCCCGGCATATTAGGCATGCATGTACATTGCACATGTACACCTGGCCTGCATATTGTTTGTCTTATTAGTTGTGAGGGATGAAAAACCGCCAGACTATTAAGAGACAAAAGCGAGAGAAAACAGGCGAAGATCCCCAAGAGGTATGTGATACCCATCTTGTCTTGGGTTTCAGATATTTCTTCCACTTGATGCTGATGGTCATTTTTGAGATTGATTTTGATGAACGGGATCCACTCACAGCGAATGCTCGTCACGTTGACGAGATAAAATCTCCTTTTGTCCAAACGTGTGTAACAAGAATCCACTTGCCAAAGAGACACGGTTTTTAGCCCCTTCCCAGAGCTTCTGAAAAAAAACCGCTTGCTCCGATGTGATTCGAACCAATGACAGGCTGCTGCAAACTTCTAACCACTCGACCACCGAGCAGGTTGGGGTCGCCTCGATTGGATCGGATCGATACAGCGGTACACGCACCGCGCAGTGAACAGCTCAACTCTTATTGAAATGTCGTCAATTTCTTGTCAGTGCAGCCAGACGCAGGCTAGTTTTAGTCATCGTGACCAGAACCCAACACATCGACTGTTTCGAAAGTTTCCTGTTTTCTTGTCTTCTGGCACTGCGAGTCAACAGTTGTCTTGTTAAAATCGTGTCACTACCACGGCAGAATGAAAGTTTTACCGACAAGAGCTGTTCTAGACTCTAGTCAGTGCGACCAGAACCTACCGAATGTTTTCAGTGTTGATTTTCACATACAATTTCATGCATAATTAAGCTGCGTAAGAATACAAAACCACAACATTATAACGTAATTGGTTTAATGCAAAAAGTATGGTGAGAGTCTATCTTTTTTTAATACTCCACGGTCTATCATATCTTCACCTTTGGCGAGCGCCTTTAAGTTTTGATGACTAGTTTCACTTAATGTAATTTGACAAGTTGGCCCTACATCCGTTGCCCGAGTTCGTGGTCGGGCGAAGGCTGACCAGTAGCGCGGCTTGGCTATTTTAGGAAAATTCTGCATTAATGACAGTGACCATGGCCGTTGGTCAAAGAATGTGACCGACCATAATGTATACTGTTACACACTGCACTGACCCTCAACCACTTGCTGGCCGAAGTGCAGGTAATGTATGTGACAAAGAATGACCCTGAACTTTTGCCATCACTCCGGCCACCGCAACGAACTCCAATTCACCCCTCGGATAAAAGAACTGACCGCTGGATTACTAGCAAGACCGACTGAGGTATAAAAACTCGCTGGGGCAGCTGGTTGGATCAGACAATCTACCTCAGCGGGGCCCTGCCGCCCGGGCTCGGCGGGGCTTAGGCGCCTGCAGCCCCACCGAAGTAACTTGCCTACTCACGGGTCCAGCCGGTGGCTGTCGCGGTACAATGGGACAACGACCAACTCTCTCCACACACACACGGCTTTCACATTATGTACATGTACTGCACATCAGATCTGCGTACATACCCGTAAGGTGGGCCAACCGACGGTGCCTGACTATTTTCTTCATAGTACCCAACCGCAAGTTTCCAGAATAAAATTATCCGCAAAATGTTAAAGAGAAAACCGCAGCTCAGAATCAGACGCGGGAGCATGTCACAACATGTCTAGTGGCCGAGACAGGCTGTGCAAAAAAAGAGGAAAATTGGCAATACAATATTCACTGATTCGGGCAAACTTAAATGTCACAGACTGAGAGAACTTGCCACGGATTCAACCTTGTGTGCCATTCACCTGGTGAGGGGTAGTTCTTGAGATTCACGGACCCTGGAAACGGATCGACTTGCCTCAGTTACTGAGACAGGCACAGAGCAAACCACGCGTGCGGCGCAGTGGCACTTGAACACCACAAAGCTGGGACCAACAAAGGTAATTATTTACAGTTTGCATTTTTGAAAATGTGTATCTTTCAAAATGTACAATCTATGTACACAAGTCGTGCGAAAATGATGTTGATTAGCACAGTGCGTTGTAAACACCATGCATGGCTGTGGTTAGAGAGAAAAGGGTTGAACCAGTAGGCCTACTTGTATGTTTCAAAATAACGACGGTACTTTGTTCGGACCTGCCGTTTATTTCCGCAAGTGCACGTACTTGCTTGATTATACGGTTCATTTATTTGTGCAATCACAGTTTCATGTTAGAAGATGGCAAGTGAAGAGGATTTTCGTGGCCCAAACGAACCGTTGTCTCGATTCTGTTCCATCGTGCAGTCGCCATTTTGTGCACAACGTGTACCTTAGTATCTCACACCGTTTTGGATAAACTACTGTGAGCTTCAAACGAATTTAAACATTCTGAGGTGTTTTGTTGAGATGACCTTCCAATCACCTCTGGAGGTATGATAAGATGACGCCAATGACGCTAACGAACGACTATTCGGTCGCGGCGACCCCCCAGGCTAGCGTGGAGTTGTCTTCGATATCTTTGGTACACGCCCCGCCGCACGGCAGGAAAAAAACAGGTCACATGAAGAAGTTCCACTGCAACAGCGCAGTGTGCGTACAAACAGCGGGCCTTGTATTGCGCATGTGTATGTGTGATATCGGTCTTTTGTCTGGGTCACGGACGTTCCTTTCTGTCCCGAATGACCCATTCATGATGACCAAGGAGGGCTGTAGAAGCGCTGGAAAATGACCTTCACCGTTAGAACAATAATTGGCATCTGCTCAATTAACCTTTGACAACTACGAGCCACAGTTCAGGGAAGCTTTTTTATGATCTCCATCGTAACTAACCATGCATCTGGGCAGACATGTAATTTTACCACAGTGATGTACAAAAGTAAGAAAAAGGATGTAGTGTACATGTACATGAACATGTAGTATGTGCCATTACAGTAGGCCTATACAGTTTCTCCCAAAAAAGTGGTAGAGCCGGAGACTCCCCGGTGTAAAAATTGACTCTTGTGCCGACCATACTTTCTACAGGATTCAGGAGAACAATGGTGTTTGCTTTAGGACGAATTAGTCATCTATGCATAGTCGATTTTCAATTCGACTGTGTTATTCGGTGGTCATGGTCGCATTGTCCTGCCCGCTAGAAGATAACGCCATGGGGGTTGTGGAAAGTTCAAGGGCCCACATCTCTTTGTCGGTAATGTCAAAGTCGATTAATCGATCTCGAATACGGCGTTGGGTGCAAGATATCATTTATAAGGTATCGGTCTAAAAATGATATCGTAAACGAGACAGTGACGGTTTCGTCCACGACAATCCGAACGGTTGTGGTATCGGTTCCATATAAAGGGCTTTCAATTTTCGAACTGGTCAAACTCACGACCGTACAACATAAATTTCTCAAGTATTTTCGTCTATTGTTTACGACAGTGTCAGAGTGAAGCCATAAATTAGGCATCATGTTGAACCGTTAGTCTAAACTATCTAGATGTCAAAGTTCTGTTTGCCAGAAAGAAAAAAAAGACAAAAACGCTTTTGCAACAGTTCATTCGCGGTCAGGGGTCTTTCGTGTCATCTAACGGGACCCTGACCGAGTGTCGATAAATCATCTTTCCGTAGCCGCGCTGCCATTGGCTGCTCACAACGCGCGGTCTGGTGACGTAAACAAAGCAAGCGTACAGTTTGTGCGGGGACAGTCACTGGGCGTGCACACACGCCATGCCACGGAGGGCCCGGGTAATAAGTTCGGGCTAAAATTACGGCAACAAAACGTCAAAATGATGTCAACAATATTCAAGGATAACAAAAAAGGCCCCCTTCCCCGCAGACTGTGAATGGAAAGCCGAGTTACCGTTAGCTTTTGAAAACAATATCTTTTTTTTTTCTTGTAATGATGGACATAGTGGAGTCGGGTATAAATTTGGATACTTCGGCGTTGGCATTTTGTAATTGTAATCATAAAGTAGATTATTAATTCTGATGGAGATCGCTACGGTGATTTGAAAAACCTCACCCACCTTCTGTTTCTGTTGTAGAAGTAGAAACTGTCTCAAAATGGCATCGGACGAGCTCAAATTGATTTTTTGTGTGGGCGTGCACCGTTTTTTATCATGAAATATTTTTCTTATGGGAAGTTCGTCATGCGTATACACGATACACCGTGCCGAACTTAAGAGGATACATTCCCCGATTTTAACTCTGCAACACGAGTAGTTAATCGAAAGGCGCGCACGTTATTATTTATACATGTACCTGCGATTCTGTCGGGTTTGTTCCCCACAGAATTATGTGTAAGTTTACAGGAAACAGATGACCTGGTCTATCCCGACACACTGGGGAAAGCGGTTTGTCTGCAGTTCTGCTACAGCAGCACGTCAGTACGGTAAAAAGATTGGGCCGGGCCGGGCCCGGCGGTCTAGACTCGAAATGTGGGACGCGACGTTCCGCGGTCGCTGTCTGGTTTTCACGGGCGGGTAAGGGGTCAACGTGTCTGGATCGCGAGTCATAGTGTTCCGGTCTGCTGAACCATGGCTGAACTGAGCAGAATGCTTGTTCAAATTTTTCGTCGAGGCACAGATTTTCCCCCTGAGCCTACGAAACATTTATTTATTTATTTTTTGGAAACGAACTTATCAATATGATTACATGCAGACATCAGTTTAGGGGCATAACGCGCCCCCTCCCCCTAGCCTCCCGGACATTTTGGTTTCAGATTCGGATGTCGAGGATTACACAGTTTTCATCCTGGGGGGTTCGCGTCTTTTGAAACTGCCGGCGTTCATGTCGTGTTGGCTCATACAATGATGACTTCGTCCCCAGCATGACTGATGTAACATCTGGCGACATGATCGATGCAGCATAGCACCGTCGCCCATCGTGCACTCTTGAACTTCGTTTGTAGGTCAGGTTAACTTCGAGGGATTTAACTGTTTCCTTTTCGGCATTTGTATGTTCATGTTCGAGAGATAAATGGATATACATGTACAACTGCATATGTATGTACTGTCCGTATGCAACAGAGACGAACAGGTAAGCGTCGGCTTCTTTACTACAGGCGAGTCATGGGTCACAGTGCTGCTTGATTTTCATCACTGAAATAAAATTCCTTGGAGAAATATTTTTCACCAAATCAGAAAAAAAAACATTTCAAAGAAGAGGCCTCTGTGAAAAAAGTATTAAGTTTAACGAAACATGACAAGTTGTGATCGCAATATTTTAAGGACATGATATGTACATGTACTGTACATGTACGGTATACGGAACCCTGCATAATACATCACTGCATATTTTGGTCCGTACGCACTACAGTAGAAAGTGCACGTCGTGTACAGTACAGTACATCTACATGTACATTACGTATGTCCACGTCACAGAGAAAAAGCTTGGCTCAATTTATAACGTACAATGTACTATTTTGCCGGACACGACAACAATTATTCCGATAACGAAATCAATAATTCATGAGGCCGATTCGTCCGCCACTCGTCCAACTGGGGGCGTGGTCTGGTGCCACCGTGAAAGCCCCACTGCCTGTCGCGCACGTACTGAATAATACATGTTTATTTTGTAATGACTCACTGGTTAATCGGCCGAGAGGGCCTTGAACATCTCACCCCAGCGTTTCTGGGAAACGGTTCGTGCATGGTTCACGGAACGAGTGGAGACTACGATGCACCGTAATACATGTGCATACGCGCGCACAAAGGGCTGTAGGCAGAGAGGCCTGAAGGGCGAGGGGACGACTACCGGGCTAACAAATAAAGGATGTTTACGAGCTGCACT
>NW_019091477.1:764845-781108 GCF_001949145.1 Acanthaster planci | reverse complement strand
CTAGTGGACGCAGTGGACGAACAGGCAGGAAACTTGAATGTAGATGAGTCCCATATTGCTCCTCTTGTAACACCGGGCAGACAAAGGTACGGTTGAATATTGTTTTAAAAGAATCACCCGTATGTTAAGATGTCGTTTTTTGTAAGATTTTTTTTTCTTCAGGGGAGCAGTACCGCGCAGTGAGAGATGCTTATACATTTTCTATGCTGCAGGCGGAAAGGGACGAAAATTGTACGCGAGTAGAGTGCGTTTGGAATAAATGCACTCTGTGGTGAATGAGTGTACGTGTATTGAAGTTGGGGGAATCGTTGAAAGGATTAGATCGCAGTTCTCAGAAGTGTTACGTAAGTGCTGCTTGATGGTTCAACCACAGTTAAACTCATGTGTTAATTGACTTGCAGGTCTCTTCCGGAAATCGATCTCAAAAATATCGAATAATCGTGATTCTAGTGCGCTGGTGTGGGTACGTGTGTTGTGTGTGTACGTACGTTCTACGCTCCCTGGTCCTTTAATTGCTTGGTCCAAAGCCAGGGGTATTTTTTATTTGTGGATGGAAGTATCGCGGCCTATAAAAAGCCCTGGTAAAATCTCTGCATGAGAGGCATTCACGACCATCCGTTAAGACCATTATACCTGAATGGCAAATCGCCACTGGGTATGCGATCTGTGTTTATGAAATCGCACCTCGGCCGGACTGGTGGGGAAAATACATGAGCTTGATTTTTCTCGGCTCGGCCTCGGCACAAAGTGTTCGCTGTATTATAATTTACATGACTCGGAGCTTCAATCGTGACCATCATGCTGTCTGTTATGATCGCTCAATCAAGGCGTGGGCTTTTTCGGTGTCCAGCCACCACAACTCGGGGAGGAGGCGCAATTTCAAGCAGTGCCATTTTACGCTCGAGGCTTAGACAGGCGGATGGTTTCTCGCAGATTCCGGGAGTGGTTTGCGTATAAATGTGTGCTCCGAGGCCGGTTATCTTCGAGTAAAAAAGACGAGGGGACAATAACAGTTTGGAGCATTTAGAACGTGGGCGTTGGAGGGACAGGCAGAGCTGTACCCTTGAGAGGGTTGTGACATGAGTGTCTCGATTGTTGAAACCAAAACGGTGCAGTGTACATAGATAATTATTACCGCACAAAGGCTGCATAGTGTACTGCACACGCAATGAACAGCCATTTTGGTTCCAATTTCTGAAGCTGGCCTACAGCCCTGATCATACTAGGTATAGGTATTTTTTCGACAACTTGCGTGCGATCATTGCAGCACACGCTCGATCGAGGGCTTCCAAACCAAGGGCTCTCTCGCTCTCTCTCTCTACATGCCGGAAATACCCGTCCTGCCGGCCTTCTCAACAGCCAAAACACCGGAAGTACACATTGTTTAATGTGACACCGATGCTTAATACTATCCCCGCGCCAAACCTCAAAAACCCCAAACCCGAGGTTCGGCGATGTGTCATCAGACAAGCGAATCGACCAACCGCTGTTGGTTCAGAATCGAGAAAGGGGTAAACAGTACAAGAGTGTGCTTTTAAAGGCTTGTCTTCAGCCCAGCAGATGCCTACAACTTCTGCACAATCAATCACGGTTTGATTGCTCCGGCATCGCACGCGGTAGAGGAACAGGCGGGCCAGACATTATGGGAACTCGACTGTACATGTACATGTACGTCCGGAGTTCATGAACGTCAACCGTCAGCGCGACTTCAATTCACGTTTTACCAGTTGGTTTTTCAGTTAGATACGAGTTCCTTATACTACTGAAGTCAGACGAGAGATGGGAGTGCTGCTCTGTGACAGCGAATCCCTAGGGGTACGTCTGCGCCCGTTCTTCGAGTGTTACATCTTGCTGAGTTCATACAATAATACATGCACATCTGTACTGAGCAAGCCCCGCATACCTCCTTGTTAATTGTTCGTGACTTGACTAATCTTCGGCGATCCCTGGCAGCCGCTGTCGGGGATTACACTTCCCGCGTCCAAAATCCAAGGAAGTCGCCTCGTGATTCAGGGACTTACGATCCTGGGATAGGACTCAAGTGGGGTCGCTTCAGCGACAATCTCAGTTAGCGGTTTGTCCGAAGTTCACACCTGAATCGGTCGCTCAAGAGATCAAAATCCTTCTCGGAAAGATATACATAGGCCTAGAGAGTTGAGCAGGCTGCGGAACACTGCGTGCGGTGCTTTTATCATTCGGAACAGACACGAAAGAGACGTAACAAAATGTGACAAAATTCCCTTTGTTATTTGCAGGTGAGGTCAACAGCAAACCGCTGACTTGTTGGGGCGGCTGAGACTTGACAGCCAAGAACCCATGCAGAGTCGCGCTGTCAAGCTATCGGCTTATAACACAACGCCGCACTTGATACGCGTACACTTGAGAGAACTTCGGAATCCACTATACAGCAGACCGACCTGACACGGAGCCCAGGCAGCCCGGGTCTTCGACCAGCCGGAGGCGCCCCCCCCCAAACCTTGATACTGATGAGATAACGCGCGGCAGACGAGGGGGGAGCGAGAGAGAGAGAGAGAGCATGGGCAGGAAGTGGAGGAAACCAGGCAGGTAAGAACATGGTCTGGTCTGGAACTCGTCGGTAGACGGAAATCATGATAGACTGTAGACTTCACATGCACCCCTTGAGTCTGCCCAAGAATTATCTTTCCACTGTACATTGTCCATATTTGAATCACTTCTCAGGCCTAAAATTATAGGGTGCATATAATTATCATGAATTCTTTACGGGTACTGTCAAAGTCAAATGCATCAAGAGACTTCCACTTTATGGTGTACCGCTTTTACCGTCCAAATTCAGCAAAGAATTCAAAAATTGACAAGTTTGATAAATGACAATCACTTTCAAAAACATGTTTTACTATAGGCTACTAGTTACACTGCTACAACACTCGATTACACTAGCACAGTTTGTCTAAAAATATCGAGCTCTGCAAGTGCTTTTCCGAGGAGCTAGAACTGAATTAAGGAGAAAAGAATGTATTATGAAATGAAATCGGCAGCCCTGTGTGATTCTTGGCAAGTTTCCAAAGCAATGACAAAGATATATCATTATGCGACACAGCGCTCCACTTGTTTGCTGACCTATTTCGGCGCTACCCGCAAAGCGAACAATGAGCCTGCCCCTGTCCAATCAAAGCTGTAGCGGTCATTCAACTCGACATTAAAAAAAATCATGTAATTGACACTGTATTACACACAAGTGCCCTCAATGAAAAGAGATTTGGGTGACTCAGTTATACAATAAAGATATTACAGGCAGTTCTTCTATAAATGATCGTTTCGGGGCGGAGTGCGTACACCTCTTGTGAACAACAAATATGAAATTTCCCGGAAAGGTAAACACGGGAGCGCAACACTACCGCGCCAGGCGTTTGTTGATGCTACTCGCATGGACGAAGTTATCAACACGCGTAACCCACCCTCATTTCAGGAAATGTGGTTCTGGCAAGGGTGAAGTGGAGACTTGAAGGCGATAGAGTTCTACGCCTCCACATGTTGTTTCTCAGACCAGCAGACACTTTGTGCCGAGACAGGAAAGGGTGAAAACTTAACTCCAAAAAGTGAGCACTTAACTACATATGTACATATACAGGGCGCATCTGAAAAAAAAACTAACAAAGAATTCTGGCATTGTGTCAATTTGCTGTGGACGTGCATGCGGGGGCGTGTACACGCACGTACATGTAAGTACTGCCGTGCACCAGCGACAACACCGCAGTGTCACTTAGCGGAAAAGGCCTATGCATGTGCGACAGCCGCATCACTGCCGGTCCCCTATTGAACTCAGCTATCTACATGAATTCCACTTATCAGCAAGTCAGCTTATTTTTCCCACAACACGGTTATCGAGCGTGATATGCGGCGATGACATGGGGCACGCGATACGTGAAAGCGAAGCTCGTGACGCCACAAAATAACGTGAGCGATACTGAAACTTACGTCACGGGGGTCGGTTTGTTTGGTCCCGTATCAAAATTGCAAAAGGGCAACGTGCGTAGTAATCATCGGCCAAACAGCTGCGTGCCAAGTTCAGAAGTAAACAACGGCACAGAGTCCCTCTTGTTTATAAAAGGGGCTGTTGTCACCGAGACCAAGGTAAAACCAGAGTTGCCAAGTTCACTCTACGGACCATCTGCATGCTTGGTCTGCATTGGCTCTGGTTAGTCCATCGTTGGATGAATCCCTCCAAAGTTCCTGAACCAGCAAAGTTCAGTTCCGACCAAAGGAGCCTCCATTGCTAAGAAAATTGCGCCCTCTTTTGGTCCAGCTCGCGGCTCATACTCTGACGAAATGACACTGGTAAACTCTTGTCTGTCAGAATCATTGTCTTCACGCATTCCAAGAACATCTCCAAGCTCCATCTTGATGTAATTCTGGCCATGACGTCTTTTGTGTGGTATTCTCCATTCTGACCAAGGTATTAAGAGCCCTCCATCTTCTTGATCCCGTGATTTGCTGCCTTAACCCTATCTTCAATCCTTCTGCTGCCCGAGGGTTGAAGACTGTTAGGGTTATTAATAGCCTCACGTGCTTAAAAGTTTGTCGTAAACTTTATTTTGTATTGGTGCGTTCTGCATTGGCGTGTTCTGCTACTGTTTTTCCCCCAGAGTAGCGTGCTCGGACAGTGAGAGAAGAAACCAAGCTACCTGCTCTCGACTGGATGTAAATTTTTGATAGGGGAATGCGTCAGTACTACAAACTGACGCAAATAACGCATGTAGAAACGGCAGCTGTAACCAGGGACAGGTTTTTTGCTCCATTTAACCTATCGACCTCTCTGAAATCTGTATCTCAGTCGAAAACGTGGTGAAGTTGATTCGTGAAGTCTCATGGTTTGAGCTGCCAGATATGTTAAGTGCACTGAAATCATTAAAAAAAATATTTCTGTTCATTTCTGTTCTCCTTTTGTGCTTTTCTTGCACAGGTAACGACGGTACGGGGTGGCTGGGAGAGACTGCACCTCATAATGTGTTTCCATGGCAACCTGCATAAGATGTCACTCGGCTACTACAACAAAGAGGTGATTGCAGATAAGTCAGCCGAGAGCAGAGCAATCTTACCGACCAACCGCACAGGACAGCTGTCACCCGATAGGCCGAATGCATCTCGGAGATTCTTGATTGGTTCAGTGGGAAGCAGTCAGCAGATCACGTGATCCAGCTGCCTTAAAGATCAGCCAATGGCCCTGGCAGACACCGGTACTGGACAGCATCGGCCAAAAACAAGCGTATACGCATGAAGGCCACCGTCATTCAGAGTCATGGATAAGAACGTCTGTAGGTTCCAGTCACCTCGTTCGTCGTTAAGTCAACACTCCTCTTAAAAAAACTCTCGTCTGTGTTTGTGTATCATGGTTTGAGTGCCCTCCGCATAATCAATCTTCATGGGTTTTTGACAGTAAATGCTAACTATTCTACAACTTACATCAATTGCTTGGTATCAACACAAGCTTTAAGATGGCGTCATTGGGCACAGCACCTTAATATGGCCCACGTGAAGTCTCCATACACCTCAACATCGCTCGTCTTTTAAGCTGCAGCTTTGTTTAGTCTAAAGGCCCTCTGCTTTCTCTGTTACTTTTTTACAGAATTTACGAGCACGCAATGCAAATTTCGGCGCAATCTCTTTCGTTGGTCCGTTGCTGCGCATGTGCGTGGCCCCGCCGGAAATAAACGTAGATTTAGAATCTTAAAGCACTTTTATTCATTAGGTTCTACTGGTAGCCGGCGCACGAATTAGAACCACACTATTTTCCTCCAAATACAGACAGGATATTGCACGTGCACGTAGGTATATAGTAGGTATAATATTTCACCCTTTTCTCTAATATATCATATAGTGGTGTATCTGGGTAGTGGTATTTCCCCAAATCATGTATTTTAATGACTTGCTGAGATGAGGTTTGCTAATGGTTCGCCATCATAAACCTCATGTCGAAGTGAAAACCAGTTGCCAACCTGAATATGTATTTAGAGTGTTTGTGATAGTAGTGTACTACATAGTAGGCCCATGCCTACAGAGTGTTTACTGAAATAATTCGTAATTATCCTACTGTTTCGCCCAGTTCTGGGTCACATCAGCCAAAAGAAGTATTAAGGGTGGATGGTTGTTCCAACGTTTATGTCCTACCCATCACGTGCGCGTATACATGTACGTCGTACGAAGTATACGATCCGGGTAAGCCTCGTTCTCGGGGGTTCGGCCTCTCGTTGGCACATCTGCTCAGGCGTCGTTAATTTTCGGACCACGAACAGCCAGTCAAATACCTCACAGCGCCGTTTTCACCGGGACGGATTCACGACGAATGCGTCGTCATTCCAGCGTGAAACGCCAAGCTTGAGGCATTTCGTGCTGTTTTGCACAATGCTGCACGCGGTAACGCAAAAAGAAAGTAGAGATAGGAAAAAAAAGTAGATGTGAGAAAAACTAAAATGCTGCACGGATCTTGAAATATCTCACGAAAATGCTGCTTAAAGGACGCCAGGGTTTCAATCCTGTGACCTCCTTCGCATGGGAAGGGCAACTCAGGTATGATATATAGCTAGCATTAGACGATCGTAGTACAAAAGAGGCGCTCACGCTTTAGTAGAAAAAAATATATATCCCAGCAAACCATCGCTAATTCGCAGAATAGAAAATGCAAGGCTTTCTAGAGCACAATTTGAAAAGAGGATATAACTATTTACACTTGAACCTTACGGGTAAGTTCGAGCGATGACCTCTGTCTACCACTGGTCGATTTTGCCTGGTACCCCCAGGGTATGTTCCGTGCGCAAGTTACCAGCGGAAATCGACCAGCAGTCGACAAAATGGCCGTCGTTCGAACTCACCCTTCGTGGTCTGCACCCATCGAAGCCTGAATAAAAGTATGAATCACGTAAAAGCACATTGGCACACAAACACGAACGAGCGATTTTGTGGTTTAAGAGTAGACGGGTTGGTAAAACTAATTATCAACTCGGGATAGTGGAGTTATGTAGAGTAGCGCTAGAATGTATTCACTGATTGTTTATACCTAACTGAAATATAGTGTTAATGGTTTATTGTTTTTTGGTTGTTGGAAGGTGGTGTAAGTTGACCGTAGAGGGCGTGGTGTAGTGACGCCATTTCCCGTGATATGGAAATATTTGTCTCACTGTATTACTTTGGTGCATGAGGCACCCGTTTCGCCACGTAATTGCTGCATTATAAATACTGTAGACGTGTAAAAGTCCTTCCCCGTTAGTTCAGTAGTTATCAAGTAGGATTAGACTTAAGAATTTATAGACTGAAAAAAGGTCTACGATGGGGAAGTCTCCATATGCGACTGTCGTTGGTCGTCTGTCTTGACATTTCGATGTTGTGATGTGTGATAATTATGGGCCGGTGTGTGACGAAGTGCGAAGAGTGAGGGTTTTTGTCAAATGGGCTTATCTTTATCAGTGCGCAGCCTGAACGGTAGTTAACTCCTTCGCCCCAAGTTTTCGACGGGTATCCCACTCACCTAGCACTGGCTACGTGCAGACGGGCACACCATCAGCTCAGTAGACAAAAAAAACCCATCGTCTTCATCGGTTATTTCGCTTGGTTTGTATTTTCCATGTGTATAGTGTGTATATAGAGTAAGAAGAAATTCCCTTATTGTGTGATCTGTGGTCTTTTCTATACATACAACCCCTTTCAATACCTCCGTGATACAGTTTGTTATATGGAACATTTATAACAAACTTGTGGAACTCATTTCAGTCGTAGCTACGTTCGTAGAGACAAGTTGTAACCAGTTTGTAGGGTAGATATTCTCCAAAGGAGGACAACTCGTATACATTGTAATGCACGCACGGGAGCTGCATTTTACAATGACGTGCTGACAATGGTGCTGAATGGTCGTGAGTAGATGTAGAGCCTTTAGAAACAGGACAGCGGTGGGTGTTTTGCATGGAAAGAAACATGCTTGGCAGATCTCCAACTACATGTACACGTAGTGATGTATTTTTTTTGGCGGGAAAGTCCTTCACGTGCTCGTACTTACGAGCTTTTCAAACGCGCGCTGGTGATTTCCCCCGCCCCCTTTCTCCTTTTCTCTGTGGAAATTGGCAACGGGAAGGTGATTCGCAAACTTCACCCCAAAAATTGCAAATCTTCGGAACAATGAAGGGTTTCTTAAACAACTGTAAAGTTTAATCATAAGGGGATTTTTTTTCCAATGCAGTTTCGGTGAAGCGCTGTTCACCGCAATGTGATATTTCACAAGTTACCGTTTTACACGGACTGCCAGCCTCTGTTGTATTTTTGTTGAAAGTTGACATCTTGCGGTTGGCATGGAAACTGGTTTCATTTGCCAGTCTCTGGCACCAACGGTGACCCACCGCCGTTATGTTTGCCATTAATATATAGTCTGTATATAGGTCTGCACTCCAGTCTGTCTATAATTCTTCTTTCTTTTTTTTTATATGCACTTCTAACATCGGCTAGCCTGACTGCGGTCCAGCCCGAGTAACCGTTCGTAACTGCTAATGAACCCAAATACGCATTAATATTCATTCGTCATGAATGCCTAATGATTTGGAAACACTGGGCGGTTAATTAACGGGCTGGCATACTGCATCAGAAGCCCCTGCACTTTGGACTTAGATACATGTAATTATGTAATGTTAGAAGAAATAGACGTAATGTCAAGTGCATGAAGACTGTAGTACGGTTGTCTGAAACCCACGAATCTTGCCGCCCTAAAAAAAAATTTAAAAAAAATGAGCACGCCCACAAAAGAGGAGGGCCGGTTTAACTTGCAGAAATGATTGATTTTGATTGAATAAACATGTACATTGAATTTTCAGAAATGAGAAACGCATTACAAAGAGCGCCTGATTTCTGCTCGTGAAATCCGGCTTTCCTATGGAAAGGGTTGCAAACGGAAAAAAAACCGACAAAGTATAAAGAAGTATAAAGATTTTTTGTAGACCACCGAAGTTTGTGTGTTACTAGGCGACGGCTGCCCAGGTGCACATTCAAACGACTCGTGTCTCGTGCCATACATTTTCGTAGGAATTAGCCGTGCACACACACTACACAGTGCATTGTGTAGTTTAATAAGAAACTAATCTGACAAGCTGAAGTCGGTCGACGTCTTTCGACACTCGACAGCTTCATTATCTTCTTCCGTTTTTTTGTGTGTGTGTTTCATAAATCTGCAGTTAGTTTAACACGTCTTTACGGGCGTTTTATGACCATACTCTTTCCCTTCAAACTTCTGTTTACACAAAAGCTACCGATTAATTTGTCCACGGAAGGTACTTTAACTGTTGTGCAATTAAAATGTAGTCACCACTTAAAAGCAATTTAACGGTATAAAGATCATCGATATGCCGAAGGGCATAGTCTTTTGTCTTACAGGAGAGGTGAATTTAGCATCAATGTCTTTTTCTACTCTAGAGCAGTTGACGAAACAAATACACCTGCTCATTTAGGTGATATTAGGACAAATGTGGCCAAAACCTGGCTCTTTGTTTCTAAGTACATGTGCATGTGTACAATCTACAACTTTACCTTTTAAGGGATTTTTTTTTATTTAAAGTCGCTGTCTAGGTTGTAATGAGTCTTTTTTAGCTGCAAGCTCTGTAAGAATGAAATTATTTTCCCTGTAAGTAGATCAGGGACGGGCCAGGACAGTTGCAAATCGGGTTAACTAGATTAAGTTTGCTTCTTCAATGTCATAGCGTCTGGCCAAATTGTCACTCTCAGTATTTGTATTGGTTACGAAAGAGGGCACTGGACAACGCTGGGAAAAGCCTGACGGCAAAAACAGGATTCGTTATTCCTTTAGGGGAGGAAGGGACATTTTGTAATGAGAACCAACCAAACTGATGCCAGACATCGCCCCCCGCTCCCCCTGACCTACATCAATCTCATCGTTTGTCATCTGCCTGCTTGAAACACGAGAAACGGCTCCAAACGATGTTGGCTCCTACAGGGGCCGAAGATTGGGGAATGGCCACTGACTAGAAAGTACATGTACAAGTACTTGTTAGAAGCAGCAAAATGAGACAGGGGCGGTGACATGAGGTAACAGTATGACGAACTATACTCCACTGAAATCATTTCATTTTAAAAAAAGCTGTCTGTGGTAATAGACTGTTGTCTCTGTGTTGTTAGTCAAAATGGAACTGCAATGTAGATTTGTAATCTGCTTCTGAAAGCGTGTATACGAAAGGTTTTGCAATACATAAAGTCGGAGTACTGTAAATATATTGCTCGCGGTGTTAGATTCCTTTAGGTTAAAGGTTTTTTGGACTGGCAAAATTAGATGGATTTCCTTTGGGAAAAAAAGCGAAATTGATTAGCTTAAGGGAGGTTTCCATGGAAACATCAGTGTTCCCACCAAATAGAGCAGGCAGCAGGGTAGTAA
This sequence comes from Acanthaster planci, assembly GCF_001949145.1. Next base: position 770,709 of record NW_019091477.1, on the reverse strand, counting down.
TAATAAATATGTGATTTGTGTGCGAATTGGAGCTGTTTATGTTTCAGATTTTATTGTGCTACTTGTCTGTCCTAAATACAAACTTAAGAAATGGTAATTATTTAGTACTAGGAAACAATAATGAGATATTTTAAATGGAAAAGTCAAGTAATAAACAGATCTGAATATGTTTTGGTAAGTGCCAAGTTCGGGTGTAGTTCTTCGACCAATATGATAGTTTTTATAAACTGGATTGTACGTGGTATTCAAAGGGAAAAATAACATACTTAAATAGAAAACTTTAAACGTGCAATCGACTGGGTATACAATATTGATTAGATTAGATTTTAAGAAACATTGCACCTTTAAAAATTTGAGACAAGTTAAAAGGTGTCCTTGGGAAGTACAGAGGCAGAACGCCAACATGAATGTCTGGGAAATAAAGAATTCATCCTAATATCTGGAAGGAATATTGGAAGTGAAACAAGTCTACGCAGCGGACTTGTGATTGAATCGAAGTCTCAGAACTGAGGTGTCTGTTCCTAAAGTGACATCACAGCTGACACCTTCAATTGTCTAGAAATAGCATGGATGTGTAGGGAAATGTACTTTTAAAATATTTCAACTGAATGGGTATCACTTTCACAGAGTTCGTATTTCCTGGCACAAAATTTGTCAGAGTGCAAAACCTTTTGTGATGGCTTTTTGAAACTTTTTCACTTTCTGCAGTATTCTGGACTCATTTGCAAGGAATCAGAGTTATTTCTGTGAGTAAAATCTTTGTCAATGATGGTGGTTTGGATCGATCCGAAGTCGGGACCACAGTACTTCGGTGGCACGACCTCCAGCCATGTGCACACAACTGATTGGGGTTCGCGACGCCATGCCCCATGCTTAAAGGGGGCATATGGCATACAGTGAGGGCTTGCTGCTTCTGATCATAGGGTCAGGGGTTCGAATCCAGCTGGTGGCAGCATGTTGTGATCTTGGGCAAGTCACTCTACCACTATGTGCCTCTCTCCACCCAGGAGTAAACGGGTAACCTCAGGGCAGCATGGTTACGTCTAGCCGTTTGTGCCTGACATGGCAGCATCGGGCTTGTGCTCTCCCCAGGGAGCTGAGATGGTCTCAGGAATGCTCAGATGATGTGCGAGCCCAATGTACAGGGATAATGATAACATATCAGCGCCTTTAAATTACAAATATAATGCACTGGGCGCCTTATACGTGTTTTAATATTATTTTTATCAAAAGTCCTGAAGTCCGCAGTTGTCATTCTGCGCCATCGAATGCCTTTCTGCGAGTTGTGGGTGGTTCTGGGATGACCGTTTGTAGACTCTAAGTTACGTGTTGGAATCCACCGTTTTTCTGATGATGTATGGAGGGCGGGTTGTTTTTTTTGGGGGGTCCGGTCTGCACGAGTTCTTCTTAATTCACAAAACTGAGATTTAGTGTACAATAATACGGTCTAAATAGTGCCACGCGACACTGCGCTACTTCCTGGACTAGGACGCCACCTTTTCGTTGGGGAGTGAAAGATACCTGTTATCGTCGTCATTCTCAGCATCATACCGGCGGCTCCGGGTGAAAGGCAGTTGAATCTCCAGGGGGATGTAAGCTACGACTGGTGCCAGAGGGAATGCGCGGTCAAGGAAAATGAACAGCTGTAAATAAGCAAGTAATGGTTTGCCCCTCCCCCCAAAAGGGGGGGGAGAACAGAGGAAAACAAACCCAAGGGACTACTCCGTCACGGTAGACTCATCCAATTTTACCGACCAATCAACTTGCATGCCTGCTGGACAGCATCAATAATGACAACAGAGAACAGGGTACTTGATGTGGCACCTCTGTCAACCGTTGTTGGTCCCAGCGACGTGTCTTGATAACAGTGTGTGTGTCAATGATTCATAAATGCAAGGTGTAGAATCCTCCGAGCCAATCGTTTACTGTAAGATGATTTATCAAGTTATCAACAGCCACCTGACTGACTGGCAAGCCAACTTCCACACTAAGGTCAAGTTCAGGCGTCCTGTTCTTGACAGGGGTTTCTTGTTCTTGCGCTCGAATGGCGGGAACACGACTCAAGAACACTGCTCTCGGAACAGGATCACACACCAACCCCTTGTCGGGGTTTTATAGGAACACACAAAAGAACTCGTGAGATTTTGATTTTTGAACAGCCGCAAAAAATAGCGAGATGGCTCACAAAGCCGGAGACAGTGGAAAGTTTTACAAAAATTAAAAATCGTTTTCCAGAACAAAGAAATTAATGTTCCTTTTTTAAACAGAAAATAATTCAGTCCAGTTTTCTAAAGTTTACTTTGGAAGAACACACATGGATGCCGCCATGTTGCATGCAGCAACCAGCGATGACCGGTTGTACGTTCCCGGCGTTCGAGCGTCCGACTAACAAACACAAAATTGAGCTGTTCGTGAACATACGACAACAAGCCGCCTGAACTCGGCCTAAGTGTTCCTCACCAGAATGAACCACCGACTGACAGGCAGACTGACCCGGGCCTAGTTGTACTGACGGAGCAAGGCAAACCTACATGTAGCTAGCTCATGCACAGACACACATGGGAAGGCAGCCACAATGCACATGTGAACATTTGATGGGGGGGTTATCGAGCTGAATTCTTCTGAAACCCCAACTAAAACCTTGGAGTGAGTAGGGTTCGTGGGTCACATAAAAATAACAGCGATTTAAGAACACAAATGATTGCAAAAATGCAAGTTCAAAGGATACATTGCCATACTCAGCTGATCCAACTGCAAAGAAGAAATAACAAGCAATATCAAACTGCTGTGAATACTCCAACTATCAAGCTTCGTGTATTTAGTCTCCCCAGAAACAATTCCTAACGACAATATTACTTCAAGCAAACCTGTCGATTTTCCAAAGATAACTGACAAGGAAGTGTTTGAAGAAGAAACAGTCATTCGCACTCCCAACCAAGTTTTGGCTTCTCTCTGATGGGTTTCCGTTAAATCAAAATGGTATCATAAGACAACGAATACTTAGGAAACAAACGACATGTATTTGGTTCACATTGTGGGCAATTTCCCCGGTAAACATACTACGTGCGTAATATTTGTGAATATAGCCACAACAGAAGACCCCTTTCGCGATTTTTAGCCACTTCAAAATGAATCACAGCATTTAAAAAAAAAAAAAATGTCACGCAGACAGGCAACATGACACATTAACGGCATTTCTGATCCAGTTTTTCTAGGATTAATACTGGATGAAAGCTTGTCTCTATTTCTTGCAAGTTGCATCTAACTTGGATCAGAGCTGGAAGCCTCTTCAAAGACAGATAATGGGTCAAAGCAGGTTCTTAATGGTCTGCTGCCGCTCTTTAATGCATAATTTAAAAGCACAGGAAGCAGTTTTGCTCGATGCAGCCTAATCCATCAGCCTACGCTGAACCAAATCCCGCTTCTTGGGCGACTCACGCACTAATGCTTTCCAATCTCGGGCTACTTTTTTTCCCCCGAGCCGATGCAACACGCTTACATATGAGAATTGTTTTTCTGGCAAGCTACTTTAAAGAGTTTGGCTGGTTAGAAAGTCCAGAGGCTGCATATTTGAGTAAAGAGCAGTGCTTTTTTTGGTCGGATTTTTTTTTCTATTTCTTGAAAAGCCTATTTCCATGGAAACCTCTATCCGATTTGAAATTGCTTCCCGCGTTAAACATTTATCATGCATGCAGTGTGCATGATAATACACAGGGGCTGAAGTGACTCGAATGATAATCGGATCAAACTTGACTATTCTCCATCGACCTGCCTTCCTTAATTTTTTAGTTTCAGTTTGAAACGATTAAGAAAACTTAAGCCCCTTGACAGCAGCCAAAGCTAGGACAGTAGGGGCCGTTAGGTAGAGTGCAGGCATGGGTTACAAAAGCAGCTTGGGCAAAAAAAAAAACTCTGATTGCATCAAACTTGTGCTCCTGTTCTGTTCAACCTCTGCCCCAAGTTACGAGAAACTGGACTTACATTGGACAGGAGGTGATCCATGTTCTGGGTGGCAATGTCAATGCCTTCTTTGGTGTTGGCCCTGAGAAGGAGGAATGTAGGAATGAGTACAGCCCACATATGCTTATTTATGGCCCATTTTTCCAAATCGAGTGATGTTTGATTATTCCTCCCCAAACTTTTTCAACTTCAAAGTGATGAAGTTTAAACTTCGTCTGTGGAGCGCTTTAGTAATTACTGGCCACGTGGAATTTCCATGAAGGTGAACAGCGGAAGTTCCATACTTCAGCCTGGGTTTGGAACGGGTGGGTCGCATATGTATCAAGCTACTTCCAGAGAAACAAATGTGCATTTTGTCTGGCTTTCTTTGAATCCTTGCCCTCCGAAATCCCTCAAAATCCTTCAAAATCCACCAGGTGGTCTGGGAGGTTTTTTGCAAGATTGGGGAAGATGGAACCCAGCCACTGTTTTCTTTCTTAGGTACTTGACACTTCTTGGAAGTCAGGGTACCAACGGTGCTCCTCTGGATTCTTAACTAAAAGGAGGGTTATGGTAGATTTTGGAGGATTGGGGGGGGAGGGCTGATAAAACCTCCTGTGCAGGGTTCTGTCTGGCAAAGTTTAAATCAACAGCCTAAGTTCCAGCCACATGACTACTTTTTCAGCTCCTTCCAATTCCCTCTTTCGTGCAAATTTAAAGACAATTTGGTTCTCGTCAGTTGCTCGGGATTGTAGCCAAATTTATAAAATATCTGCCATTTGGCAATAACGGCAAATGAAAGCTTGGACCCTGCTTGAGAGTTTATAGAGTCAAAGACCCACTGCTGAGGAATTACCCCGCATTCTGGATGTCTGCCTCCATCTTGAAGTGCATCCTGCCTAGTTTCTCCTGAAGATCTCGCACATTGTTCATCTTCTCAAAAGAACAGTGTTCATCTATTGACAATTTGTCAAAAAATCAACTTTGCTTTAATATGTAATAGGTGGCAATTACATGTATATTAGATAAGCCTTTGTGTAATCATTTGTCTCCTTGAGAATGTTATTAGATCTTAAACAGTATCTAGAAATGCAATGGATTTTACAATCAATTCGGAAAACTGTTTGCCAACGGCAGATTTTGTGTTGTCAAAATGGATTGTTAAGTCAACGACCTTTCCTGCAAAAAAATTGGGAACAGATTTCGATTTGTCAGAAGTCATCATGTCCCGTGGTCACTCCTCTCCCCAAAACGTTAATCAAATGTTTCCCTTAAAACTGAAATATTCAGAAAGGGCCTGGCTGGAAATCTGAATTTAAGATGGTTCTTAAATGTTTTTATTAAGGGGTGAACAACAGTCAGGTGAGAAGTCAACACATAATGCAAAAAAACTCTAGAATTTTGGAGGACATCTCACCAAATGCGCTGAGTTTGCCAGTCTCAAAGTCCCTCATCAGTTTGAGCAGTCCGTCCTGCATGGTCTGTATGTCGTTGACGTCGGTGATGAAGCTGTGCTCCTGGCAAGGTCTGTCCGTGTCCGTGGTGTTGCCTCGGTTTCTCTTCCTGCCCTGCTCACAGTGAGAAAAACAGGCCAATCGCTGCTAAACCCACCAACCATGCTGCAACAACCCTGGTGGGTTGACGTTGCAAGACACTACCCCAAAAGCTACCTTCCGATTTAACAGAATAAGTCAAATTGATATCCTTAAGCAGGTACTTGGTGCAAGTCAGTAGATTTACGGCTGAACACACTTCTTGACTACAACTGAGGAAACAGAGCCGTACAAAAATTCACCTGTTGTCAAAAAACGGGCCCTTCCCCCTTATTGCATTTCATCTCCAAATACTTGAATATTCAGTCATTAACCCTCCTATGGTTTTACAGCACAAATGTGCACAAATGCCCACAGTCACTGGTGAGCATG